>APFE030273747.1:16326-28647 GCA_000404065.3 Pinus taeda | reverse complement strand
AGGTATACCAAATGTTGGGGAGCAGTGGCATAAGAAGAAGAAGGTGGAAAGGCAACACTATGAGCCTTACATCAAAGTTAGATTCTTGAATGAGCTCACAAGAGTATTTCCCTTCAGATACTTGAAAGATGAGTATGCTCTGCTCATGAGATTGATCATTAAATACTTCAGCTGTGAGGGGAGGTTCTCTCGACTATATGCCTATCACATCCGCTTGCTCATGCACTTTACCAGGGTGAGGATGATAAACCTCCCATTTTTCATATGTAGAAACATAGAGAGGATGAACACCTTCGTGCTGCATAAGACCCCTCAACATCAGCTTAACAGTGTGTACCACTTTGCTCTTATCCGGATTTTGGTAGATCATCAGTTGGGATTGCAAGGCATTGCTTGGGAGGACTTCATCTCCCGTGACTTCTTCAGCACATCACAGGTACTATCAGAGCCAAAACAGGAGTTGGGTGGTCCTTCTTATCAGCATGAGCATCATGAGACCACTACCGTGCCAGTTTTCATTACATATCAGAGAGGCAGTAGGCACTTGTTTGCAGCAGCAAAGTGAGTGTTATCTCCACTCGAGGTGGAAGGGGCCTCGCTTCTGGCATCGACTACACAGGTATTGGACAAGGGAAAGAAGCCCGTGCATGAAGAGGGGCCATCAGGTGTACAGGATGATTTCATCCTCATTCAGGATGATGAGGCAGAGGCAGAGGCACGGAACATGAGCGCAAAGGCCCGAATAAGGAGCTTGAAGGCAAAATTGAGCAAAGCAACAAAAGAGGCAAAAGAAGAAAAAGAGCAAGATCGGCTTCGAATCTTGGCTGAAGCTTCCTTGGCATAGCATAGCACCTCTTAGAAAACCTCCAGCCCAAATTTCAAGGAATTTGGGAAATTTTTGGTCACATGAAAAAAAATTTGGCACAAACACAAGTTTTTTCTCTATACGCGCCGCACCATCGGCGCGACGCGTAAGATTGGGAGCTCAAAATGAGAAATGGTTTGCATTTTTGGATTCAGCATACAAAATCACTACTACTGGCACTTAGAGAAAGAAATTTGGAGAAGATCTTGGCCACCAAAAGGGCAAAAAACACTCAAAACTGGCCTCGCTGCCCCTATTTTGACACACAGGAAGCAGTATTGGGAGAATGAATATTTGGAGGGGCAAATGAGCTCCAAATTCAAAAATTCCACTTGGGTTGGAAAGTAGACAGGACAGGCTTTCCAAGGTGCACACTTAGGCACATTTTGGACTCCTAAAAGTGCCTCAAAACTGGCCTCAAAGTGGCGCGATGCATATAGAAAAGGGCGCGGCGCATATAGGAAAAAAGGCCCAGAATGCCTCTGTTTCGCGAAATTTCGCTTCCCGACTTTTTGTAAGTGGGCCCACTCATATGCACTTCAGTTATTCAGCACCTAAGGTGGTTTTAAATTTATTTTCACTCCAGATGGTCAGTTATCCAAGTGGCAAAGGAAGGCAAAGGGCCACCCAAGCCATTTGTCATGTTTGTGGCGCTGCACCTGTAGCTGATGTTTGGCTCTCCACCTTTGTTTTGTGATGATTTGAGTAACTCCCCAACCCTTGGGCATTCTATCTCTTCATGGCACATTCTATATATTGTATACAAACCATTTGCAAAGGGTGGGTTGACCTGTAACTTCTGGGAGACTGTGGGAAAGAAACTCTATTTCTGCATTGTATATTTTTCACAGAGGATTAATGAAAGGCAGTGGTTCTGTTTCATGAGATTCATGTGGTTGTGAGTGTAGAAAATGTGTCTCTTATGTTTCATATGTATCTTGTTATGTTTCATGGTTCATTTCATATTCATTTCCAGTGAAATTTTCTAAGTCAGCTAAGGTAGAATTAAATTTTATTGCTCTGCCTGTGGGAAAATTTCATGTTCAGTGTTCATTCTTCTGTTGAAAAGGATTCATGTTGTCCATGCCCTTTTCACCCTCTTAATCAATCTCTCCATTCCGCACTATCTTAGAGTAAATTTCTAGGCTTTCCGCCTATCTTGCCTCACGAAGTAATCCGTGCCTTTGTATTAAATTCTCTGTTCGTTGAGGTCCATTGGTCCCATACCATCCTAGAAACACAGTCATTCATAAAAATCACTTCTTGTATCCATATTCAATTACTAGCCTAAGATAAATAGTTCACTGAAATTCATCTCAGGCCTTTTCATTTATCTATTCACTGAGTGTGACTCAGAGAGAGCCCTCTCCTGTTCTGGTAGGTCTAGCTACCAGACTGAGCGTGGTTTGTGGTTACCCTGAATTTTGCCTTCTTTTAGCCTAAGGAAGATCTAGGTGATAACATAGTGGCAAATCCACTGGGGAACGAAATCAAACCCCTTGCTTCTTAATAATTATAATCTTCCGGATGATAAGCTTAGGATTTGATAGGCTAAGTAAAGTTGGTTGTGTCCTTTGATTTTTCTCAATAGCACGTTGGCTTCTAGAAGATACACCAGAGCTAATCCAGATCCCTACCCTCCGCACATCTATGAAAATCCCAATTTGATTTCAAGAATTCGTCGCCAAGAAAGGTCTATATCGCCCGTGCTCAAATCCCATTCATGCCCGGACATTTTTGAGTATATTGAAGAGCTAGAGTTTGGTGAGCAGTTTGAATTATCGTTGTTTGAAACCAAGTCCGAAAGAGCGGTTGACTCTACTGTCCACAATCCATAGTTTCTTGTAGACTTGGAGACGGAAAGGGCCAACCAGTCTATTGATAACTACATAGTAGCTCAGCTTCAAACTCCAATTGCTAGCCCCTTAAAAACTGTGCACACTCCTCCAACACCTCCGAGGACAAATCCACCAAGAGTGATGGCTGCCCGTTTTGCACCTCTTGTTTTGCCTCAAATTTTAGATGATATGCCCGCTAATTACCAAAGAAAAGTCCAATTTTTTGATGTCACTCCTAATGAGTGGACAGAATGGTAGACTTCTATGAACTTCATGAGATAGATGCGGAGAACGTGGCGATGAGACTTTTTTTACAAACATTTGTAGGTGAAGCAAGGAAATGGTTCAGAGGTTTACCGGCTGCACGTATCGCTACCTTGGCTGACCTACAAAGACAATTCTTAAACTGCAGGGAAGTTAAAAAGAATCCTCTTCAAATTCTGTCCGAATATGAGCAAATCAAAAGAAACGTTGGTGAGTCGGTCCAAGTTTATTGCACTAGATTCAATACAATTTATAATGAAATTCCAGATAATCTAAGGCCACCTATGGGACTAGCCATGTTGAAGTTCCCGGATGGCTTTGATGCTGACATGGCTTATCAATTGAGAGAAAGAGAACCAGCTACAATGGAAGACATGCAGAAGATAGCGGTCAGCGTTGAAGCAAATCTGCTGACCAAGAGAGCTAGAGCAAAGGCAGAAAAGAAGATCACTGCAAAGGAAGAATCTTCCTCAGTAGATCAGCTACTTTAGAAGGTAGAGCAGATGCTTGAAAGAGTGAAACTTGACAAACCGGAGACACAAGTTAGAAATCCTAACTTCCATGGGCCAACAACAACCACAGTATAGAATAAGATAGAGAGATCATCGAGCTCAAGAGCCAATTGCACAACAACCAGTACAAACACCTTTGTAGCAAAATTTTGTGCATGGACCAGAATCATATGAAGACAGGAATGTAATATGCGAAGAAAATCATCTCTTTACTCCTTACGATTTTCCTACTTATCTCACTGAAGAGGAGGAGTATGAAGAGAATTCAACTGCACACAAAGATGTAGATTTCATTCTAGCAAGCGACACCATCTTGGAGGAGCAATCAGATGAATACCAAAGAGGCTACATGAATGCTTTGTCCGCCCAACAACAGCAATATTCACTTAGAAATAGGGATGTGCCGGTCAGACCCATTCAGAAAAAGAAGGATGTTGAAGTGCCAAAGAATGATTTAGCAGGTACACAAAGGAAAGGAAAGGAAAGAATGAGAACGATGAAGAATCGCCAATTCAGGTATCTGAAATGTTTGCTTTATCCATGGTATTCTGATATCATATATGTGCTCAAAAATTTGTCACCTCCGCCCGACATGACTAGAAACAAAGCGAGAACACTCAAGTTGAAGGCTACCAAGTTTTGCATTCTTAATTCAGCACTGTATTGGAAACATCCCGGTGGCATTTTGTTAAATTTTTTGGTGGAAAAGGAAGCAAAGCAAGTCATGGAGGACTGCCACCAAGGAGACTGTGGAGGTCACCTCTTTTGGAAGTCAACAGTGAACAAAATTTTGAGAGCGGGGTACTATTGGCCGACATTGTTTGTTGATGTATATAAGATGGTTAAGCGTTGTCATAAGTGTCAAATTTCGAAGGAAAGCAAAAGTTACAGCCTCTACCACTCAAGCCCATAGAGGTGAGCGCCCCTTTTCAGCAATGGGGGTCGGATTTCATTGGTGAAATTCATCCTGCTTCTTCCGGACAGCATAGATGGATCCTCACAGCCACAGATTACTTCACAAAATGGATTGAGGTGATTCCCACCAGACAAGCTACAAATGCGGTAATCATTTCATTCCTCGAAAATAACATCTTGTCTCGCTTTGGTTGTCCGAATAAGCTAATCACTGATAACGCAGCAGCTTTCAAATCAAAAAGGATGGTAGAGTTTTGTCATAAATATCACATCATTTTGGGTCATTCAACTGCTTATCATCCGCAAGGCAATGGATTGGCAGAATCTCCAAACAAATCATTGGTCAACATAATCAAGAAGCTGCTGGAAATAAACAAGAAGAGCTGGCATAAGAGGTTGGTAAATGCGCTTTGGGCAGATCGGGTCAGCCAGAAGAAATCCATAGGTACGTCACCGTTTGAGCTGGTTTATGGAGTTGATACAGTATTTCCTTCCTCTCTCATTGCCCGGTTGTCAAACTTCTTCAAGAGGCTGGCAGTGAAGAAGATCCCATGCAGAGAAGGTTGAATCAAATGGTCCACTTGCAGCAGACCAGAGAAGAAGTTGTCAAGAACACATCCAAATTGCAGGAGAAAATCAAGAAAATTTATGACAGAAAGGCAAAGGTGGATAAATTTCAGGTGGATGATGTAGTGCTAAAGTGGGATGCAAGGAATGAAGAGAAAGGCAAGCACGATAAGTTCGATAACCTCTGGAAAGGTCCTTTCAAGGTTGCAGCATATCAGGGGCAGAATGCTTTTCTTCTGAAGGAAATAAACGGAGAAGATTGTCCAGGAGGGCCAATCAATGGTTGGCTGCTCAAGCGGTACCATTTCTAAGTTGTCAACGTTGCATCCACTGTCATTGTAAATACCATTTTATTTCAGTTTTGTTAGAGTTGGTTCAGTTAGCCTTTAAACTCATTCAATGTCAAGTTTGAGTCAGTTTTTTTTTTGTCATTTATGTTTCATAAATGAGTCAGAGTCCTGTATTATTTGTTGAAATGATGACTCCATATCCCAATGGATGAAAGGCACTGTCTAGCTCCTCCAGAGATCTGTTGTTCTTGGCACCTCCAAGGAGCTACCATCCCCCATTGGAGCCAATGTTAAAGTCGGTCTAGTCAGTCCTCCATCAGAGATCAAAACTCTTTATGCATTTCATGTTTAGGTGTCCCGCTCCATTCTCCCAGTTGCATTCCACTAGGGCCATGCCATAATCTGACAGAGAAGGTCATGATAGTCATTCCCCCTCATGTTTGGCTCCTGCTGGCTCAGGTCTTTTATCAATAATCATCAATTTCCATGACAGTCAAGGTCTGTTCCTTTAAAGGAGAAAGGTCATTTTTGAGGTTTAGGTCTAGGAATTCATCAATTTGGTCCTTGAACATGTCCAGTAAAGCCATGCAAGCCAGAGTGAGGCCCTTACATAGTTATGATTCAAAGAGCTTCATCGTCATGTGGATAGACTTCGACTCTTCTTCAAAACTCTGTTTTGAAGAAAAGTCAAACAATGTCATTTATGACAAAATTTGCAAAAAAGTCGCTAGTTGATTTTTTCAGATGCAGTCATGGTTTCTGTGGCCAAACGTCCTGTCATGCAATCCCTACAAAGAGCGTCGAAAATTTCATCATTTGAGCTAAAATTTCAAAGGGAAAGTGAAAATCATTGAGTTTTAAAGTCAATGAAAAAGTGCAAAACTCAAACATTAGAAAAATGGGTTTTTGAAGAGGCAAAAATGTAACCCATCACCTCCAAGCCTTATACACAAGTTTCCATCACAAATCAAACTCATTGTGCAATCAAGGCATAGGAGAAATGTTGTAAGGTCGTTGTTACACAAAAATATCGTCACCATGACTATTTGCAGTCAGTATAGGTCTATCATCACTTATACTATCCTCTTAAGCAAGTCTCAGACCTCAACTCTTCATGTCAAGCTTTGAAAATGAGAGAAAGACATTAAAAATCAATAAAGCTCTGGTTCCGCACTTTCTCTCACTGTTACCTGCGGTCTCGCACCCTTTGTTCATGTTACCTGCGGATCTGCCTGCTCTGTCTGTAAAGGGGTGGGTGCGGACCCCTGTGAAAGTCAAAAAGGCACAATTTTATTCTAAAAAAACTCACTTTGGGTTAATTCTAGATGATTCTAGAAGGAATTTTGACATTGATTGTTCGCTCCAAGGTGGTTCATGCATCCCAAAATAGAAGGAGCTAATCCCTTGATGAGAGGAGGTATCCCTTTGAAGGAGGACCTAGTAACTTCCCTCCATTGCACTATAAATTAAGGCATTGGGCTGGTTGCTGGGGAGGTTAGAAGCTGAACATTTTAAGGGTAAATGCTGATGGAATTGGGACTTCCTAGTTAAGCTTAAGAGGAGAGATCACATACCTTTTGGCTTCATTGGGAAGTGAGTGAAACTTGTCAAAGTAGAGAAGACTTCTTGTCGGACACTGGGAGGAGCTTGTACAGCATCAAGACACGAGTTGTAAAGTTCTTTGATTTGAATTAATACGATCATATTCATTTTCCTCAACAAATTGTCTTATGTGGTTTGTTTCATAATCTCCTTGATCATTATGATGAATATGGTTTATGATATTGGCTTTTCAGGTGCTATTTAATTTGTTTGCTTGTTTGTGTTTGTAGACTTACTTCAAGGAAGCTCATTTGGAGCAAAGGAGAGAGGCTTCCACAAACTGCATTGGACCCAAGGTAGGCCTAAAACACTTGCTTGCCTTTGTTTTACTTGCATGTTTAGAGAAAGATAGTTTTTGATTGGCTTGCTTGTCACTAGATATCAGTAGATACTAGGAAGGTCGATCTTGTCCGAAACCTCGACTCATTCCATGTGACAAAATGGCGACTCTGCTAGGGACTTGATTGTTTTCCTTGTTTTCACTTTGACCTGAGAAACTTTCCTTTTTGTTTCCATTTTTGACTTGTTGTGTGTGGAATTGGGTGGATTTAGTGGATCTAGGTTTGTTTTGGCTTTCATAACTCTAGGAGAAGTCTGTACCCTATGCTTGTATCACAGTGCGTACCACTACGCATGTTTACTTTGCACATAGAGCGGGCACGCACCTGTGCAAACTCTGAGCCTGCGGACCCTGCTAAATTTTTGAAAAAGTTTATTTTTCCTGTTTTAATTAGTTTTAGTTTGGTTTAGGTGTTGTTATCCTCTGCCCAGACCTGCTCGTGACTTGTCAAAAGCTTTCCTTGGTTAAATTTCATTAGTGTTAGGGTTTTAGGTGAAATTCCTAGAATTTTTGGTTGTCGGTTTTGATTTTCATTTCGGTCGTGTAGTAGCTCAGAGCTTAGAAGCATAGAAGCCTTAGATCGCCCTGGTTTTTATTGCCTTCTTGTGAGTTTGACCATTTGTAAAATCAACTCTTGAAGAGGAATCCATTTTGAGTTGTCTCTTTACAAAACTTCGAAAAGCTTGTGTTAAAAGATTGGATTTCATTTTTACAAAAAGAAAACAAAATATCGCTTGTTTTTTGACTGATTTGTGATTCTGGACAAATTAGTCCTTGGTTTGCTTATCGCCAAGTAAAACATCCTTGAAAAGACAAAAATATTTTTTAAGCTTTTACTTCAAGTAGTTTTTTATAGTTTGTAGATCTTAAGATTTTCTTTGTTCATAGTTTTCTCGAGATTTTCTTTAGTTTTCTTAAGATTTTCTTTAATCATAGTTTTAAGTGTTTTTATAAAAATACAAAAATCTCTTTTGAAAAACTTTGTTTTGGTAGCATTTGAGCGTTTGAATGAAAAAGGAAATTCTTGTGCAAATAACTAGTTGTCTCGTTTTGAGTGCATTGGAACAAAAACTCTTCTTTAAACTTGTTTGTTAAGAAATATTTGTGTTTACACGCATTTTCATTCTCAAACTCTTACCTAGCTAGAAGGTCATTGAAGAGAAAAGATTGTTTAATGATCTTAAGTGCATCTTTTAAGTGATTTCAAGTCGAGTCTTCACATCACGAGTTTCATCTCTGCACCTCTTGACTTAATCAAAAACCAATAAAAATAACGCTTAAAGTAAAATTAATCTAGAAATATTTTTATTTCTAGGGCTCTATTACACCAACATAGCTTAGGCTAGTGCCTTGGAGTAGGGAGTACTTAACTCTCCAAGACAGTAAAACAAACAAGTAGTTGTATCTTGTGGTAGGAGAGAAATCCAATTGTTGCATCTATGCTCTGGGAAAGCTCCTCTTAAAGGAGAAGCACGAGATCGTGTCCGAACCAGTGTGGGAATCAATCCTTCCTCATTGGGAACGACGCCAGATATTCACGTATTACAAATGGTAAACCTCAGATTAACCATTGTCGAGGAGCCTGGGGTCACTTATTGGTAAACCTTGGTTTATGTCAAGGAGCCTTCAAGGGGATTGAGCCTGTTACTCTACCCTTGCGTGCGTATCGGATCATAAACTGTTCCCCCAGGTATATTTGTTCCTGTTGGTAACCATAGTGACCATATTCTATAGGATTCTTCCTAAGGTGACGGTGCCGGGAAGATCCCACTGTACCTAGAGCAGACGTCGGCTAGACTCACTTGGATTTTCTGGTGGGTTCTCTTCACTCGAGACGGTTAAGTGGAGAAACTTGTGCCAGTCTATTCATTAAGCAGGTTGCCGGGGTAACTGTTCCAACCGCTATTTCTGTATCAAAATCTGCGATGTTGGATTTCATCACCAACTAGTGTTTTCGGTACGAAAAGTTACTGTTTGTGTGTGACTGATCTCCTAGATTCTTTAGGCGTGTGATTCAATTTGTTTGGTTCTTTAGAGACTTTGGGTGGTTTTCATTGAGATTTTACTTTGTTTGCGTATGAAGTAGTTAAAAGTCTTTAGCTGTGGTTGAATTACCAAGGCAGTCTCATAGACTTTGGGGCCAATCTCCTGAGTTTGTAAACGTGGCTGAGTTATTGAGGAAGCTGCGTCGGCTTCGGGGCCAACCTCCTGAGGATGTACCGACCCAGCTTGAAGGCTTGAAAGTCCTCGTAACTCCTAGTGACAGTAGAGGTGGGTCACTTGAGGAAGGAGAATCTTCTTTGAGAGTACATTCTAATTCTCAACCGTTAGTAGTTTCAGAAGTTACTGGTAGTATTGCATCTACTAGTGATATAGCTGAAGAATCGGAAATATCTGAACCCGAATCTGAAATTGCTGCTACTCCCATATCAGAGTTTGTTTCTCTAACTTCTAGTGGTCCTAGTTCACCTAGGGTAGAAACTGTAATTACCCAAGATCTTCCTTCTGGACTTATAGCTATTGAAGAACTTGCTATTTCAGACAACGAAGAAAGTTTTCCTTTCCCAGAAGATCGACCTATCTTAGACCTTAGGGAGCGTGAATCAATCTTTTACAGTCCTCCTAGGAGCAGTGCTTGGTATTGTTCATTGACTAATCTTTTGGAAAACCCGGGACTAAATTTTTCACCACCTCGTATTTTTTATCATTGAGCACCTAGAGATTACTATCCTTTGTTGAATATGTCTACTCAGTCATCCATGTTTTCTCAATCTTCGGAAGCCTATTTGTACGGTAGTCCTTCTGTCCCCGTTGGGTATCAGTCCATTTCTGGTACTTTTTCGAGAGCATCTCCTCAACCTATCGAACAGAAGTTATTAACTGGAAGTAGTGGTACTAAACCATTGAGTGTAGAAGATATTCTCATGATGTCAGGTTCCATTCCTAATCCTCAACTGCAAGGTGGCCAGTCTCCGCCTGGGGGGCAACCTCAAGGTACCCAGTATGTGCCTGGGGGGCAACCCCAAGGTACCTAGTAGATACCTGGGGGGTAACCTCAAGGTACTCAGTTTGCTCCTGGGTGACAACCTCAAGGACAGTACATACCTACGGGACAGTACGTTCCTCAAAGTCAACCCCAGACTCAATATGTACCTCAAGGTCAACCTCAATATCAATATGTACCTCAGGGTCAACCTCAGTATGAATATGCACCTCAAAATCAACCTCAATATCAGTAAGTACCTCAGGGTTATCAACCCCAAGGTCAGTACCTAGCTCAAGGTTACCAACCACCTTTGAGTTCATCATATTATCAACCCTACCCTCAACCCGGTTACGGTCCTCAATATCCTCAACCTATTGTGGGTCCATACCCCGGAATGAATTTAGTGTGGGGTCCATCTCAATCCCAACAGGGCTTGCAACCGAATGCGCAGTTGTCATCTCAAACTGGAAAACCCTTGGTTTCTGGTTCATCCCAGCAACATGTCTAGCCTACTGTTCAAACTTCTGCACCTTCTGTAGTTTCGCAGTCTGGGCCTAGTACGCCTCGTACTCCACCTCAAACGTCTGTTGTGACTGATGCAACATTTGTTCCATCTACCCCACCTTCTTCTAGAGTATCGACAACTCCGGTTTCTACTGTCCCAGTATCTAGTCCTCAAACATCTTTACCTCAGTCTGGACCCACGGTCCACACTTCGGTTCAGATGCCTGTAGGAAGTACGGTTGTCACTACTCAACCTCAATATAATAAACAACCATACCAAGGATAGTACCAATACAGTCCTGCTCCGCAACACCCAACCTATCAGTATCAACCGTACCCTGGGTATACATATCAACAACCTCAGCAACCCCAGTATGGTCCGGTTAATCCTGGTTTTCTAGTTGAAAAAAAATATCCCAAATGCAATTCCCATTCCTAGTTATCCTAGATATCCTCCTCCTGGGGCTGGTCTGTAGACCCAGAGTTTTAGGGACCCTAATCGTTAGTTACCATTTATCACAACTTTGGACTTGCCTGACTTGACGCGCCTTATGAACAATCCAATTAACTATCTTCACTATTGGCCGCCAATGCTGCATAAGTTGCCCAGTGATATTGCTAAGTTCGAAGGTAAGCCAGGAGAGGACCCGTCGAACCATGTGATGACTTATCATCTCTGGTGTGCGTCTAATTCCATTTCAGATGATTCAATTCGTTCACGACTTTTCCAGTGCACTCTAATTGGTCTTGCGGCCAAGTGGTACATTGAGTTACAGCAAGCCACTTTTTATAACTTTAGTCAGTTAGCTACCTCGTTTTTAACTCATTTTTAGTTGCCGGTCAGATATGACAATGGCACGGAATTATTAACTTCACTAAAGCAGTCAACATCCACTTACATTTCAGATCATATCCATGAATGGAGACGTCGACAGCGTTTAGTGAAAGTTTATATCCCGGATCAGATCTTAGCTGAATGGTTTGTAAAATCTTTACTACCCAAGATCACTGAGGATGTAGATAAGACCGGAGTAGTTACTGAGGAGCAAGTAATTTCTCAAGCACAGTACCTTGACTTAGTTTATACTTAGTCAGGTACGTTACATGAGAAAATCCCCGATCTACCCAAACAAAATCAAATCATTGCTTCTCCTTCAGGGTCTCATGCCGCTGATGGTATGATTGGTACGGTTAATACCAAAAGTAAGAAGAAGTCTTCCAATAATTCTTCTCCTATCATAACCTTGCTAGATTCCCCGACAGGAGAATATTCCACGGAACTTTCCGCCGATATTCACGTTGTGGAGTCATTTACAGCTAAATCCAAAACCGGTGGTAAGAAGAAAGGGAAGAAGAAGAATAAAGCAGATAAAAATTCAAAAGAGAAACCTGAAAAAGCAGAACCAACTGATGAAAAACACAAACCTCGTTATCCGTGTCTCATCTGCGATGAAGAACATTATACGAGAGACTGCCCTCATCGCGCAAAGGTTGTGAAAATTGTCAAAGGTTCCCAAACTCCTGCTATCTTGAAGGATCCTTTCCCAGCTCAAGACAGTAAGATGATAGGTTCGTCCTCCAATGCCAATGAAGAACCCATATTGATGATGTCCCATGTTAGGATTGCGACTCGATCGC
>APFE030273739.1:0-14688 GCA_000404065.3 Pinus taeda | reverse complement strand
TGCAAAGAATTAAAACTTCACACTCTCACCGTGTGCAATTACATAATACATTGCTTTTTTTTAACCCCCGCGGGCCTTTTTTTTACATTACAGACAACATTGGGTCAACGCTTTATCAAAAACATATATTAAAAAAAATGAACTTACGCCCATACTTTGTATTAACGCGCCGCAGGTAATAATAAAGGTTTTACCAAAAAAGAATGTCAGCCATTAATCGTAAGGTATGGGATGGTCCATTACTCCAAGAAGCATTAATATTCAACAGCCATTAATCGTAAGGTATGGGATGGTCCATTACTCCAAGAAGCATTAATATTCAACAGGCCTCCGTATGTACTTCGAAGACTTTAAACTGCGCAATACTTTTCCTGGAGATCAAACGGCGGACAGCAAACATGTTCAATCGGACGGATATCGGACAGGGTGAGGTGACCAAGCGATACCTTCTGATGGATTGTTAGTGTTGATGTCAGGCCAGCATCACTGCTGGACACATGTCGGCATCGGACCACACTGTCCGGAAACAACCTCACGTCGAATAGCGGTGCGATATGATACCGGGGGTTTTGGTTTTCCGTGGTGGTTTTCTGCGCCGTTGACTGCTGACCCGCCTTAGCTCTTGGCCTCCTGCGCGCAGTGAATTGCCGTCCATCGTTGCCCACGTCCGTCGCTGCCCACGTCCGTCGATGTTCCTTGCAACCTGCAGTTGGAATTAACATTCCAACAGAATCCAAGCTCCTATAAGTGCAGGAAGTGGAGAATTTTTTATGGAGGTAGGAATTGGTGAGCCGCTTTTATCGTATTCTGGAATTCTAGACACAGGCAGTGACTTGATATGGACACAGTGTTTGCCCTGTGATTATTGCTATAATCAATCCTCTCCAATCTATGATCCTATCCAGTCCTCCACTTTCATGACCGTCCCATGCGATAGTTCTGAGTGCCAGGCAAAACCTAATATGGGTTGCAACGCTGATGGTGATGACTCCTTCAGCACAGGGACCCTCTCAATTGAAAGGTTTACCTTTTCATCAGAGTCAGTCGACGAGATTCAGTTTGGTTGCGGCGTAAACAATGAAGGCCACTTCGGCCAAACAGGTGGAATGGTAGGCTTCGGATGAGGTGACTTATCTTTAATTTCACAGCTTGGTTCAGTAGGAGGTGATAAGTTTGCTTACTGCCTCACGTCTTTTAATGATTATCCTTCCCGAGGCAGCCCTTTGTTTATAGGTCACACTGCTACTTTCAAGGGCGCGGCTGCTGTCAGTTCAACTCCTTTTATTCAAAACAGCGCAGCATCAAGTTCCTATTATCTTTCGTTGTTAGGAATTAGCCTTGGAGGTGCACTAGTGGATATCCCCGATGATTCTTTTGATATTGATCAAAACGATGGTAGTGGCGGATTTGTGATAGACTCTGGAACCACTTTCACATTTTTGTATGACGGTGCATATCAAGTTTTGAGGAAATCCTTAATCTCTTCTTCCACTCACTTGCAGCAAGTGGATGGGTCTGAAATCGGACTAGACCTCTGTTTTAACGTTCCAGCTAATAACGATTTTAACTTTCCCACTTTAACATTCCACTTCGAGGGAGCAGATTATAATGTGGAGCCAGAAAACTACATGTACGTTGATGCCAGTGGTGTTATCTGCCTGGCAATGCTACCTAGTCCAAACATGTCCATATTAGGCAATTTTCAACAGCACAACTACCAAATTCTCTATGACGTCGCCACCAACATGTTCTCTTTTGCACCCGCAGTTTGCGATGCCTTGTAAGCGAGCCCATGCGTTTTCTCCCTCGTAGGCTATCAGATTAGATGATTAAAGTGGGTTGTTGCCGGTCTTTGAAAAAAAATTTTGTCATAGAATTTTATGTTTCTTCCTAGGATTTCGTTCTGCTCAATTATCAGCATATGTAAACACTTTTTGTTCAGACTATATGCAAATATGTAATTAGCAAGGTTGTTTATGTGATTTCAAATTCATTGAGCCATGAATTCTTTAATTAGCAAGGTTGTTTATGTGATTTCAAATTCATTGAGCCATGAATTCTTTACTGTGTATGGAATATTGATCAAATTCATTAAACCATGGATTGTGTATGGAATATAGATAATTTAATGAAAGGCCAACGTCATTATAGGTTGTTACTGATTCAATGGTATGTTCAAGATAATATTAATTATTAAAATACTAAAAGTTAAAAAAGAATAATCCCAAAATAAAATTGTGGAATTATATTTAATGAGAAACTTGAGTACCTCAGTGGTCAAATGATACGTTAAGAAATTGGTCCAATATAGAGAGGGTCACACAATCAAAACTAAAAACATACCCATATTAGTGATGAAGTTATATATTTCCAAGGTTTATGACTAGATTTCATGGAACGTTTCAAAAAAATTATTGGTTTTCATTGGCTTTGACATAAACATGGTGAATTGGAATATCAATTGTGTTAATTTCTCCTCATTTCTAATATTAATGAATGGGGAAGGATCTAATATATTTAGGCCCTCTACAGGACTTTGACTAGGGTGTGCCCTTTGTCTATACTTAGTTTTAATAACTTTAGAGTATCTTAGTTGGATGATAATTAGGTCTAGATAGTCTCAGCCCATTCAAGTAATTTTGATGTGAAAAAACTTACAAGTCACTCACCTATTACTTGTGGAAAATGTACTTTATTATGATATTGTAATGATAGTGAAGGTGAGTGATTTGAATGGATCATACAATCATTTTGTAATGTGACTAGCTTGAAGGTTGATATCGAGATATTTACTATATACTTTCTTGACTTTGTGGATAGAGTCAAGCAACTAGTGAAAAAGATTGATTTTACTTATTAGGATAATGATTTAAATGGTGGTTTCAATTATTTTGGATTCAATATTAAGCCAAACGACTACGTAGTAGAGGACTAGAAGTGATGAAAGGCTAAAGAGGAAAATATGCTATATTTCTAGTGTCATCATTAGATTCCAATGGGTTGAATAATAGTGTTGGAGGCTATTCATGTTTATTAGAATTTGTGAGCTCCAATCACTAAAATTATCCTAAATAGAATCTATAAGATAACCTTTAATTATATGTTACTTGAACTCAGATAGCTCCTCCCATGAAGCAAGGATGTTAGGGCTTAAGAGTATTCTTAATTTTGGGATAGTTTTCTTCATTAGGATTTAGGGAAAATTTATGGAGGTACCTTTTTATTACCAAATGCATTTCAATCGAGTCTACCTCGAATTAGCTAATGTCATAACATAAGATTATTCCTCCATCCATTAGGGGGTGATCTATCAAGAATTTGAACATATAGTTGGTACTTGTCATGCTTAGTGGCTCAAGTCTAGATTTAGGGTCTGCATTGGAATGGATGTTATAAAAAAATGTAAGAAAATATCTTCCCAAATGTGTTTATTTTGTTCCTTTACAAAAGAGGATTTTGCAACATAAATAAAATAGAACATGAGGTTACCACTATGATATGGAATCAATGATGAGTTTCTACATCAGACCTAAACCTTAAGCTATATGGAATTATAATTAGGGATGGCCCTATTGCACAAGTTAATAATGCACCTATGAGGGTCAATGAAGGAAACGATAAATTGTTATGCATTTATAATTCCACATGTAGACATTACACTAGTAAACTAGGATATAAATCTTTGAAAAAGAATGATTAGGTAATTATAGGTAATGATTCCGTGGGGAAGATAGGTTATCCTTTAAGAGCCGAAGAACTTGTGCTTGAGGTTCAATGTGATCTCCCACTACTTGAACCATATAATTTTATCTTAAAGACGATGTGATGGATAGTGTGTGGTATCCATAAAGTGCCATAAATGGGGTCATTTTTATTGTGGTATGGAAGGAAGTGTTATACCACCATTCTTCCAATAGTAACCACTTAACCCATTATGTTTGTTTATCAGATACAAAGCAACGAAGATATCCTTCCAAACATTGTTCACTATATCGGTTTTCCCATCAAATTGAGGATGATAAGATGAGATATGAGCTAATTGAGTACCAAGACAAAAAAAAAAAAATTGTCCAAAAATTTCCAGCGAAAATGAGATATTTGTCACTTATAATAGTATTTTGGTTTCTGTGTATATTTCTAACAATTTCCATAAGTTTTCTAATAACTATATTGGCTTTGAGAGGATGAGATAGTGTACAAAATTGTGCATACTTGGTAAGTCTAAATAAATTACACCATGATGAAACTCTTTCCTTCATACTTGTGTAAACGTGTGATAAAATCCATTGAGACCACCTTCCAATCTTGACTTGGAATGACTAAAGGTTTTAACAGACCTGGGGTCTTAATTGTATCAACTTTATTTTTTTGGCGAACCAAACATTTCCTGAAAAAATTCTGAATATCATGTTTAAAGCAATCACAAAAAAATTACTTCTTGACCCTGTGGTAAGTTTTTAACAATCGTGAGTGCACCCCTAAAGGAGAGGTATGTAATTCCAAAAGAATAACTTGTTTTTGTTGGGAGTTCTTACATATATATAAGTGATCTTTGCACCATAATGAACCATTTTCCGAAGAATGTATTAGATGTATTAAGATCTTGTTACGACTTTTGAATGACTTTCCACTCCTCTGTAATTATTCCATTCATCCCTTGCTTCAATTATGCAATTAGGTTGGATGATAAAAATGGCACAGAGAAATGCTTCCACATCATCATTCCTTCTTAACATCACATCTACAACAACATTTTTCTTTCCTATTTTAGTGAATGATTTCAAATTCCCAACCCAATATCTTTGTGGCCCATTTTTACTACCCTTATGAAGATAATCTTTTGTCCAAAAAGTATTTAATACTATCATGATATGTTTTTACCATGAAGTATCTTTCCACTATGTAAGGGCACCATTTCTTCAAGGCATGTAGTATTGCCAACATTTCTTTATCGTAAATAGCTTTGTGTAAATAATTTACCTTTATTAGATGAATTTCAAAATACATAGGTCTTCATTATTGCATTAAAACAATACCAATTCCATTTCCTAAGGTATCACATTCCACAATAAATGAATTTGTGGAGTTCAGTGTAGCTAAGACCAAAAATTTGAATGTTTCTCTTTAAGATGTTCAAACACCTTAGTTGCTTTTGGAGTCCATAAAAATGCATATTTCTTCACTAATGTTGTTAAAAGTGCTATTATTTTCCCATAATCCTTAGCAAAATTGTGACAATACCCTGTAAACCTAAGAAATCCTTGAAGTTTCTTTAGGTTTCTTTATGGTCTACCTCAACACCATATTGAGATACAATCTGACTCAAATATTCCACCTCCTATAACCCAAAGAAACATTTGAAGGGTTTTTCATACAATTGTTTCTCCTAAAATAATTTAAGCACACTGTCAGCTTGTTAAACATGATTTTTTCAAGACTTGATGTGGATTAATATATAATAAAAAAATACCAACACAAATTTTCTAAGAAAAGGTTTGAAAGTGGAATTAATCAAACCTTTAAATGTGGAAGGTGCATTGGAAAGGCCAAAAGGCATGGCCAAAAATTCATAATGACCTTCATGATTTTTTAATGTTGTTATTGGATTGCCCTTTATCCACATTCTACTTTGATGATATCTAAAATGAAGATCCAACTTGTCGAAGTAATTTTTTCCATGTAATTCATCCAACAATTCATCAATGACAAGAATAGAGAAATTTAACTTTAATAGTGAGCTTATTGAGCTCTCTATAGTGTTGACACATACACCATGATTTTTCCTTATTGTGTACCAATACTATTGGATAAGAGAAAGAAATTTGTCTAGCTTGAATTATAAATTCCTATAACATTTTTGCAACCAAACATTCAATTTCACTCTTTTGGGCATAGGGATATTAATGTACGGCATGTTGTTTGGAGGAACACTGCCTGGAATCAAGTAAATAGCATGATCATCATCATGAATAGGTGGGGGACATTTCAAAGTCTCAAATACCTTTGAATGATTTTCCAAGACTCTTTGGAGATCTAAAGAAAGGGATGATTTCGATGTTTGAACCTAT
This sequence comes from Pinus taeda, assembly GCA_000404065.3. Taxonomy (NCBI): domain Eukaryota; kingdom Viridiplantae; phylum Streptophyta; class Pinopsida; order Pinales; family Pinaceae; genus Pinus; species Pinus taeda. Next base: position 8,620 of record APFE030273739.1, on the reverse strand, counting down.
AATGAAGATAATTGTGCAATTACACCGCATTGTTCATTCTTTAAAGTCATTTTCATCAAATTACATTTGATTATCTACCCCAATATCCCTATAATACCCCTTAATCCAATTTCCTTTCTCTCCTAGAAAAAATTCAAGAAAATTTCTTGAAAATTAAAAACTATCATCCTCTAAAATTTTTACCATTGGAATCCTACTAAAACATTAGCATGACCCATTGGAATGGAAAAGATTGGATTATTCAAGACATATTTCCCAATTGTTAACTTAATATTATGGCACTTTGTTTCTGGGAAAACTAGTGTCTATTCAGATCTGCTAGTCCCACTAATATGGGTAGCTATCTTAGAGACAAACAATTCAACGTAACTTGTGTTTTCCTTTATGGAAGATAGATAAGGGAGAAGCAGAGAGAACCAACCTTAATATTTCACTTGGATCCTTGCTTTTTTCCTCTCTCCTTTGATAGAGCTTGCCACTCCTTTCTCACTTGTCCCACTTCAAAGAACACCTGTATAGGTAAAGCAACAAAATACCATCAAAGCATAAAGATCTATGATACCATAAACAATGTAGAATCAAAAGTACATTAACCATACATCTAAAAGAAGAAGACTTTACGACACTTTTTTCCTTGATTCAAAATGAATGCAACACTTTCGAATCAAAAGACGATAGTTCAATTAAGCTACCTTTTGCAAAGGAGGATTGTAAATGATGAAAAATACATAAGAAAAATTTACAATTCCTTATCAATGGAGGCTGAATAGTGTAAAGCAACAAGGCTTCAACAATGATATACTGATCATATGCAACAAAACTACTGAATAGAGCTGAAAACAATGAAGAGAAAACCATATTCCAGAGAAGGAAACAGTCTCGTTCAATCATCACACCTATCCTTAAGGGGAAAAGGGATGCATCTCACCTATAGCACATGGGAGGTGTGATGCATCCATACTGCCAATGAGAGACAGCGCGATGGACCAGGGACACGACTTGGCTTGGTTTTCACTCACAATTTGCAACTAAGTTCAGTGATTTAGGCCGAGCTTATGATAGAAAGTAAACACAAAGCAAAGGGGTATGATCTTATGAGGTTATTGAGCGACCACCAGGGCACTTAGGATGTTTGCAAGTCAAATGTTCAGTTCATAAACCAACCTGGATATTGACTGAAGCAGCATTGATCTACTTTGCAGTTGCATAGCAAAAGTAGTTCGAAGGCTAGCTGCCTTAACTTCAGGCTCTGTCTATATTTTATAAAGCAAAAATTAACAAACAAACAAACTATTTATTCCCCAGCGGAGTCAACATTTTGTTTCTGGGAAAACTAGTGTTTATTTAGATCTTCTAGTCCCACTAAGATGGGTAGCTATCTTAGAAACAAACAATTCAAAGTAACTTGTGTTTTCGTTGATGGAAGATAGATAAGAGAGAAGCAAAGAGCACCAACCTTAATCTTTCGCTTGGCTCTTTGCTTGTTTCCTCTCTCCTTTGATAGAGCTTGCCACTCCTTTCTCACATGTAGAGACAAACATCATCCTCCCAGCACAAAATACCTCTTCACCTCATGAGAAGCAAGATCACCCAACAATACAATGTCTCAAAGAGAAACTAACAACACTTCCTTACATATTACAAAATTCCAACCTCTAGATCTCTAGGATGAGGGATCCATATATAGATATTTGTAGGGGGTGAGTCAGCCTCTAGGTTTTTGATTAGTGCCATTTCACTGATAGTTCTTCATTCCACTTGTAGATTTCATGATCTATTACTCATCTCTGGGTGAATTTAGAGAGGCAAGTGTCATATGAGCAGTTTCTAGAAGATTATCTAGGTTTCCACTTCGCCAACTGCATCTGCCTTCTGTCCGCTCTTGCCTATCGCACCCTACAGAAGGCCTTTTAAGTGTGCATCACACCACCCATGTGTAATAAGTAATATGCATCACATTTTGACCAAAGAGTAGTCTGTATGGGTCATTTTTGACCAGTTTTGAGTAGTTTTTTAGGTGGAACTTCTAGGAAATGATGTAATCAGCTGACCTTGATCCTTTAGGATATTAAACAACACTTTTAGGGGTTTAAGATCCCTTGGTTTATCAACATATGTGATTGGGGTTGTAGTTCCCAAATATGTCTATAACACACCTCCTTGAGCAATTTATACTTCTTCCATTTGAAACCATCACTTGACACTCTTGTGTTCGTCATACAAAGTAATTCAATTCCTTGGATATCTTATAATGAATTAAATTATGGGTGCTATCCAAATCAATGAGCACTATTACCTTTTTCTTCTTGATATATGCTTTATCTTGAGAGTTTCAGGAGTCGTAATTCCCTTTAATGAATTAAAATGTATGGCCATATTCATTTCTTCTTTCTCTGGGGTTGGTTCCTAATGTATATATTATCCTTTTGATTTTTGTTGTTCCTTTTCCTGCTCCTCTTCACAATCTATGTAAAATAATTTATTCTCAACGCACTTGTCACCTTTAGTGTATTTTCTATCACAACTGTAACAAAACCCGTTTGATATTTTTTCCTGTGTTTGTTGTGGTGTCAACCTTGTAGGTTAGGGAAGGTTAGAAGAAGAAACACTTCCATATTTAGATTTGTGAGAGGTAGACCTACTTGTTTCCATAGTTTTTCTTTCAAATTTTCTTGCCACCCTAAATGAATTTTCCAATGAATTAGGTTCCCAAAGGAAAACCTCATGTTGGATGTTATCTTTTGAAGTCCCTATGAAGAATTCAATCATATGATCCACTCGGATACCAGGTTCCTTGATATTCAATATTTGGAAGTCTTCAATGTGGTCTGCCATTGGATCCTTTTGTTTGAGATTTATCAATTGGATAAAGAAGTTATTTCTATTTTATCATGATAATTTTTTAGCAATTTCATGATAAAAATTATCCAGGTGATAATTAATTTACAAGAAAAACACCATTAATAACACAGAACCAAATTGGGTTCTAAATATAAAGATCCAATGTGTACGTTTTATGTGTGTGGCACATCATGTAGATCAAGGAATTATGCCATCTGTAGTTTCCATGTTATGAGATCCTTACCATTAAAATTCCTCATATCGATCTTTAGAGTGTGATGGGTATTCAACCCAAAGTCAGAGTGTCTAAAATCATGATTCACATTCCTTTTTTTCTCATTATGATCTTCATGGACTTCCTTGCCAACATTAGGAACCATTTCCTATAGCAACTTTGTCAAACCTTCCTTTAAACCTTCCATGTATGATTTTATTTTCCTCTAAACCATCCATATTAACATTCATCGCTTCCAATTCATATTTAGCTGCCCTCTATGAGAGTGAAAATTGTTGCACTTAGTCTTGCAATTTTGATATATCATGTTGCATTTCTTCACGGGAGCTTCATTGTGGGAGCAATACCATACCACGTGGGTTCATATTGGGGGATATATATTGAGGAAAAAATGACATAATATATTGAGCATATAATAGGTGCTGAAGGGTTTTTATATTGGTAGGTATAAAAAATGGAGCTCAAAGTTAATGAAAAAATATAAAGTTGTATAAAATAAATTAATGAAAAAATGGATACCTACGATATCTAGTGAAAGTAGGGGTTTTTTAAATTGGGAAGGTGTATTGGGTTCGTATTGGTAGGGGGTTAAATAATTTTATTTAGGTTTTTTTCAATATGTAGTCAAATTAGGGGTATTGTTTAGTATGTTATGAATGCACATGATATGTCAGAGATTCACTGGGTGAAGCCCCCATGCATTTCTTCTTCATGTGTCATGGTAAAGCCTTTAGAGGGCTTAATGGGTGTAGAAATTTTTTGTTTGGAAGGAACTTTAGACTAATTAATGATATCTATCATTCATCATTTGCTTTGAATCACTTCAAACTGATTTTTCAAACAAAAGCAATGCAAATATAAAAATACACACCTTTTTTAGCTTATTTTTTGTTAGAAAATTATATATTATGGAGCAGTGGAACACAAAATATTGTAGAAATATAAAAAAAATGCATAAAAGAAGAGAGACATAGATATACGTGGTTCACCCAGTTTGGGCTATGTCCACCCCGAACACCCAGTCATTCCTTTCTATTATCCAACAAAATGAAGAGACACAACCTACAACAGATCTACTATAATATCCTTGATTTTATCTCACAGTCTCGCCTCTCTATTTCTTGCTCAGAGAATACACATCTATTACATAGAATCAATACAATGCCCTCATAAAAAGAGGGGGGTTTCCTTCTAGGGCAAAAACCCTAAACTAAACATATTTTCTACTGTCTGATCATCTGCCTAATGAACGACCCAGATTGACTAGAAATTAATATACTTTTACAAGACAATTTTACCTCTGTTTTTAGCTTCGGGGGCGCTGCCTCCAAACCCCCGCCGAGGGACCGCTACCCCCCAGACCCCCCATCCAGGGGGTATCAGCCCCCCCACACCCCCCTACGTGGAGGGATGTACAAACTTCCTGGGGTATACATCTGGCTGAAACAAAGACCTTTAAACCATCATGCTCCACATCCAACAATCTCCCACTTGGAGAATGATTGTAGCAACTCCATCACTGCTTCATTTTTTAGAAAATGACTCCTCTTTGGACCTGGTTTTTTCTCATCTTCATCATCATCCTTGAATACAAATTGAAACTGAGCATATTCTCAGTTTCTCACTGGTTACAACTTTTGTTAGCATATCTGCAAGGTTCTGGCTAGTGCTTGATTTGTGATACCTTTTAAATATCTGAGAATCCATTTCACTGCCATCCAATGTTCCTTTCTTGGATTGTTCATGTACCTGCTTACAACTCCCACTACATGTGCAATATGAGGCCTTGTGCAGACCACTACATACATTAAGCTTCCAAGTAATGATGCATATGGAAATTTATACATATAATACATGTCTTCTTGGGTATTTGGGCACATCTCCTTACAAAGTTTGAAATGGCTAGAAAAAGGTGTACTAACTGGTTTTGCATTGTGCATATTAAATCTTTTCAACACCTTTTGTATGTACTCATTCTGAGAAAATGTTAATTTACGATTTTTCCTGTCTCTAGTTATTCTCATACCAAGGAATTGTTTTGTAGTTCACAAATGCTTCATTGCAAATGAATTTGCCAATTTTATTTTGAGCACATTTATTTCCTGCATGTTAGACCCTGCAACAAGCATGTCATCTACATACAATAACAATATAATATAGCTGCCATCATTTTTCTTTTTCAGATAAACATATTCACTAGTAGGTCCATGAAATTCTAGAGAAATCAAATGGCAAGTACAAGCAGCGACATGATTTACATCACGTGCCATACATGTTTTAGGTGGACGACAAATTCTGGTTGCATTTGCAAGAGGAACACGTTACTGGAGCCTATCGGAAACTCATACCACTCTGATATGGTCCTTACACCATTACCAAGGTTGTGGGAGACAATGCGTTTGAGCTCAGCATTCCCTCATTCCTTGGCCTACACCCAGTGTTCAATGTGGACCGTTTTCGACCATACTTTCCACCATTACTGGACACATCTAACATTGTAGAACAACTCACACCAATAGGATTAAATCCAAATTGCAGGGAGCAAGATACAATTGATTGGATCATGGACACACAGATGAAGCACACTCGCCAGTGGAATATCCAACTATATTGAGTTTTCAAAGCAGGCCAACTCCTTCACCAAGGCAAGTGGCTGACCAAGGACGAAGTTTAGCAGAAGTTTCCTCATCTCATGGAGGAACTCAACGCAATGGGGACCATTGCCTCCTAAGGGGGAGAAATTATCCAGGTGGATATTGGTGGCCACCTGCCAATTCCACTTGTACTCCCACCATTACTTCTTTCAATTTTATAGTTTCTTTAATTATAGCACAATTTACTATTTTTAGCAGTTTTTCAGGTCCTAAACATCCGAAGCCGTTTTGAGGCCCTAAACTGTGTTTTTGTGGAAATTTACCGCGAGTGGTTCTTTAAGAAAAATTGTCTTTTTTGTCATAGTTCTTGGAGAGATCTTTCCAACGGGTTGTCATGTGCATCAAATGGAGGTAATATGACCAAGTCACGACCCCGGGAAATTGGTTGTCCAACTCACCCCAACAGGGCCCATAAACTCTTGGTGTTACATCTCCTCGAGTTAGGGTTTTGGTTGTTTAGGGTTTGCTCTTATTGTTCAATAATAAAAAGGCCCTTGAGCCTCATTGTAAGGCAGTTCAGAGGCATGTAGCTGCCACGTCTCTTCTCAGAGATAAGCTACCATCACCCTAGCTGGTTTATTTCCATTTCTGTTTGTAAGCATATTTTAGTATTTTACATTAATGAAATGAAGTATTATTTCCAATGTATCTCTGTGTTTATGGTTATATCCGTAATTTGTTGTGTTCTTGTTTAAATCTGGATATACTAATTTCATATGATTTTATCCTAACAGTGATTTCTTTAAATAATTATATGGGACACATATTTTTAAAACAATTATATAAAATACATATTTGTATTATATACTTTTGATAATTAAGAGATAAATACATATTTAAAACATATTTGTTTGAAATATTTTTGATAATTAAAAAATAAATACATATTTAAATAAATTTAAATTATGAGATTATTATATAAATTGAATTGAATTAAATAACAAATTGTGAGATTATTATATTAAAAATATTGTATAATTAATACGTTTTAATTTAATATTTGAAAGCATTTTTATCCCTATTAAATTTAAAATAATATTAAAAATTTCAATATATAGATGGCTATTAAGAACTTCACCGGCCATATATATATCTTATTTGGTATTTAGAGCAATGATAACAAAAAACTAAATTATATTAGTGTTGAATGACAAAAAAAAATATTAGAGCTTAACGATAATTAAAAAAAAAAAATATTAGAGATGAACGATAATAAAAGGAAAAAATATTAGAGTTATGGTAGTCTCACTATCACTTTTTTAAGATAACAAAAAATAAAATAGTGATCTCAATGATAACAAAAAAAATATAAAATAATATTAGAACTGAACGATAACAATTTCTTTTTTGAGAGTTGAACAATTGAAAAAATAAAATTGAGCCCAACCACTCAAAAAAAAATATTAAAGATGAATGATAACAAAAAAATAAAATAATATTAGAGCTATGGGAGTCTCACTCTCACTCCTTTTTTACGGTAACAAAAAATATTTAATTATAAATTATAAATTTATTAGTTTTGTCATTTTACAATTAGTTTTAATAAGTAAACTAATTCATATAAATATTAGTTAGATAATCAATTGTATAAATATTATATATAATATTAAAATATTATTTATTTAAAAATTGAATATAGATATAATAGCATTTCAAGATTATCATAAATATCAAAGATCTTTAAATCATTAGATTTAATTAATATAGGAGATATTACAATATTTAAATATGAAACTATATTGGTTTGATGGTTAAATGAATCTAAATTGTAAGTGTATAATGTTAAATTTAATTTAATTAAAAACAATAAAATTAAATTTAGATAAAAATGTTATTATTACTTACTGTCACAACTCCCCAACCTCAGTAAATAAAATTGGTAAATAAATTTTATTTTATTAAATCACAGTACAATTACCGTGCTGACCATTCATTGCTTAATTTTCGAATGTTTCACATCCAGCGATACAAGTCATACTGTTTATGTGCATTTGGATTCGCCTACCATATGGATTTGGTGTCGATGGGTACGATAACAGATCGTTCCCAATTCGCATTGATTGATAGCTTACCGAGAGCGTGACAGCTAGACTTCACCTTGAAATCCGCTTCACTACAGCTCAGTTGTTAACCCTTGGTGGTGCAGTCGAAATTAATACTGCAGTAAGGTACCTTGTTCTCGGGATCCCTGATTAAATCAACGGAGGGAATTATTCCCCTTCCATCGAACGATCGGGATCGCTTTAGGTGACTTTTCATTGAGGCAGTTATCACTCAGGTTGTTCCCTGCTTCCTAAAGGGAATACGGCCGAGGTAACCACTAACCAACCTTTTAGTTACAGGTCCTAGCCTACCTGAAACCAGAGAGGGCTCTCTCTTTATGATTTAGCTTTGTTGGTGGATGATTTTAGGCTAGTTATGGTGTGCTGATTTTGTTTGAGTTTGGTTGGTTGGTGAATTCAAACAGAGCTGAGGTATAATTTACAAAAGAGTTTGGGCCATTGGGCAATGGAGTTCAAAGAAGTGTGCTGTTGAAGTATGTTTTTGAAGGCAGAGTGTTGCTGCAAAGCCATATAGGCATCTGTGGAACAATTTCTTAGATTTATGTAATGAAGTTATGGAATTAGTGAGTGAAAGGCAATTGAGAATCTTTCACTATGCTAAAAAGGGGAAAATGAAAGTATTGCTTAAGAGCAGTTAAGAATTCTTAAACAATATTCACAGTGATAGAATTAGTTTAGACATGAGCAATTAAGAATTCATATCCATGGCTAATCCAGAAGAAAACATATTTAGAAATAGAGATTGAGCCTAGGGTGTTCAAACAAATCCTAGGCTATTCTTTTTCTCTATTCACTATGATCATGAAAACATATGAATTATGGAATAC
>APFE030273735.1:199142-212828 GCA_000404065.3 Pinus taeda | reverse complement strand
GATCAACTTGAAGTCTGGATATCACTAGGTACCAATCGAACCCTTTGATGTGTGGAAGACTGCCTTCAAAGCCAAGGAGGGCCTTTTCGAATGGTTGGTTATGCCTTTCAGGTTGACGAATGCTCCTGCAACCTTCATGAGGTTGATGGATGACATCTTGCGGAAATTCTCCAACTCATTTTTGGTGGTATACTTGGATGACACCCTAATCTTCAGCCAGAGTCAGGAAGAGCACCTCCACCACATCCAACAAGTTCTCCAAACATTGTGGCAACACAAGTTGGGTACCAATTTGGAGAAATGCACTTTTGGCATAACCCAGGTTTAGTATGTAGGATACATTATTGATGAATGGGGGGTGCATGTGAATCCATCCAAGATCCTAGTCATTCAGGAATGGCTAACCCCAAACACTCGGATAGAGCTCCGTAGCTTTTTGGGTCTTTACCAATTTCTACCGCAGGTTCATGTTGGGATTCTCTCATATCACTTGGCCCTTGAGTCAAGTCACCAAGAGAGGAGCGAAAGCAAAATTCTTTTGGTGTAAATCTCAACAGAAGGAATTGACAGAGTTGAAACATCGCCTTTGTTCTGCATCAGTGCTCACATTACTAGACTTGCAACAACCATTGGAGATTGAGACAGGTGCCTCTGACTATGCTATTGGGGCAGTCCTTACTCAACAGGGGCATCCAGTGGTATATCACAGTGAGACACTTTCAGACACAGTCCAAAAGTATCCCACTTATGACAAAGATATGTATTCCATTGTGCAGGCCTACTGGTAAAGGAAGAATTATGTTTTGGGGAAGCAAATGATCATTCAAACAGACACCAACCTTTGCAGTTCATACAGACGCAAGGGAATTTGCAGAATGATCGCCATCAGAAGTAGTCGACATACCTGCAACAATTCCATTTGAATGTCAAGTATAAGAAGGGAAGCACCAATAATGTTGCAGACTACCTCAGCCGACCACCGATCATGGCGTTAACCACCGTGCTCAACTCTTGTGGGCACGAGACTTCTAATTGGCCACTTCCCTACAAAAGTGACCTATAATTTGGCCACACATACCAAACACTCTTGTAGGGTCAACAAGTTCTAGATTTTCACCTCTAGGATGCCCTGTTATGTTGCCTTGGACACCTTTGTGTTCCTTCAAGCGAGCATGCAAAGATGATTTTGGAAGTGCACTATAGTCGAGATGTTGGACATTTCGAAGTCGAGAAAATGGTGGTAGTACTGCAGAAGTATTTCTATTGGCCAAATCTTCGATAGGATGTCAGGAAGTACATCAGATCCTGCACTGCCTACACCATTGCCAAACTAACCATCAAGAAGCAAGGCCTATATACTCTGCTTCCTACCCCTAGTCGACCTTGGGAATCCATCTCCATGGATTACATGTCAGGCCTTCCTTCTACAAAGCATGGAAATGACTGTGTTTTTGTGGTCGTCGACAGATTCTCAAAGATGGCCATTAGGGCGACCTGCAAGAAGAACATCACAGCAGAAGCCACTATTAAACTTGTCTTTGAATGAGTGTGGGTACACTTTGGGATCCCACAGTATATCATCTCAGATCGGGACAACAAGTTCCTAAGTACATTTTGGTCCAAAGTCTGGTCGATGCTAGACAGCAAGCTCACTAAGTCCACAACTTTCCATCCCCAAACTGATGGCCAGACAAAGGTCGTCAAAAGGATGATCATACACATTCTATGCATGTACAACTCAAATCATCCATGCACATGGGATGAGATCCTCCCCTATGTCCAGCACAGCTATAACCGACCTCTCCATAGCTCGACTAGCCACAGCCCTTTTCAGGTGGGCTTAGGATTCCAACCAATATGTCCCATTAATATGGCCATATCATTTGTAGCTACTCAAGTAGATTGGGCTCATGTCCAGTCGGAAGCTGATAAGGAAAACAATTTCATTGAGCACATCTAACATATCCACTAGCAGGTCCATAAATTTCTGGAGAAATCAAATGCCAAGTACAAGCAGCGACATGATAACCATCGGGTGCCACACAAGTTTCAGGTGGGCGACAAAGTCTGGTTGCATTTTCAGAAGGAACACCTTACAGGAGCCTATCAAAAACTCAGACCACTCTGATATGGTCCTTACACCATTACCTAGGTTGTGGGAGACAATTCATTTGAGCTCAGCATTCTTCCATTCATTGGCCTGCACTCATTTTTCAATGTGGATCGCCTTCGACCATGCTTCACACCATTGCTAGACACATCAGACATTGTAGAATAGCTCACACCTATAGAGTTAAATCCAAATTTCATGGAACAAGCCACAATTGATTGGATCATGGACACGAAGATCAAGAACACCTGCCAGCAAAGGATCCAACTATATCGAGTTGTCAAAGTAGGCCAACTCCTTCACCAGGGCAAGTGGCTCACCAGGGACCAAGTTCAGCAGAAGTTTCCTCATCTCATGGAGGAACACAATGCAATGGGGACCATTACTTTCTAAGGCGGGAGGAATGATCCAAGTGGATATTGGTGGCCACCCGCCTATTCCACTTGGACCCCCAACATTGTTTCTTTCAATTTTTCAATTTCCTTATTTGTAGCACAAGTTACTATACAGGTTGATTTCAAACCTGTATAAGTGTGTTTTGAGTGTTGAATTATATGAATTAGAATTCTGTAATAGTTGTGTGTAGGCAGAATTCGACGAAACACACAGAGGAGAATGATCCAGAGGAATCATAGTGGGTCTTTGAATCCAGTTGAAGGATCAGAGTGAAGCTCTGGAGAGACTGCGATGTGAGAATTCGCAGAGGTCAAGCTTAGGAGTGTGTTGAGCAGTGGAAGCGGAAGGCCAAAACACTGAAGAAGAACTCAAAACCCCAAAACACTGAAAGAAACAAAGTAAAGTCAAAGAAATGGGATAAACAAAGAAGCAAGTCATCGATGGATGGAACCATTGGATCTCGAAGATCAACGAACAAGGTTGTCAGATGATAAGCGGCCAAGATTAAATCACGTAGATGAACGGTAGAGATTAACCAAAATCGTTGGTGGAAGAGGAGTCTGGAGGAGCCGTCGCAGCGGTCGATGGTTGAAGATCTACGGTCATCAGGCGCGAACAAGTTCGGACGTTAACCAAGAAGAAAGAGCGGGTTTTAAACAGTGGAAGTGGCATTTCAGGCAGCCTCAAACTCATAAGTGGTATTGAAGGGTCAGCACTCGATTCCACTTATCAAGCAACACGTACCAGTGAGGAGAGAGAGGGAAACTACTTTTTGGGTTGATTTGGAGTGCGCAGGTTAAAGGCCCGAAATCATTGTGAACCGTCAAATCCATTGAGTGCAGATCGATGGTGGAGGATCAATGGATTGTCTTGAATATACGAAGTGATTATTAACTTTGAATCAGAGAAAGAAATAGATGATTGAGATCGAACGATTGGAGATCGATGAATGGAGGGCACAGTGGGAAGGCGATGGACCGGGAGTGCGGACCCGACAATTTATGAATGCAGTTCATTATTATTTGAATTCTGGCTTATGTGTTCGGAGCAGGATTTTTCCATCAACTGTCATATCTGATGGAGGGAAATCTATGGTGGAGAATGAGCCTGATAAATGTAAGCATCGATAAACGTGCCAAGGCTATGGAAAAGCAGAAAATGTAAGTTCTCACATGTTTGTGTATATTCCCATTATACGAGGGTTATAATAGAATTAAAGGGGATAAAGGTTTATGGGTTAAGTCTGCATTAACCAAAGTTAAGAGTGGGTATGGTTGTTATGCGAGGTTTAAGGGTTAATCAAGGTTTATAAGGGTCAATGTATCCCGATAGAAAGAAGATTAACCAAGGGTTAGACTATGGTTGATTTATGAAGTCATTCCACATAAGACTTGAGTAAGGGGGCCTTAAACCATTCATTGATGGTTGAAGATTTTGCTCCTTAGAAGAGTTAAAATTCCTGGGACAAATGTGCTTATGCATTTTACATGCATATAATGGGTGTAAGCGGGGGTAACCCTGCATCAATATATCCCAAATAAAAAACGTTGGGAACAATTAACTTATTTACTTGATTGAAAGAAAGATTAACAACATTCAACATTTTGAGGAACAATCATCAACAGATCAACAACATTCAAATTTTTGAGGAACAGTCACCAACAGGTCAACAGCATTTAGAGTTTTGAGCAACAGTCATCAACAGTTCAATAGCAAAATAGTGACAGATCGACTATCAGTTCATTTTTCTTGATTTTGTATTAAGCTATTTTTGTAAATTTGTTTAAGATATTTTCGTAACACTCAACTTGTATAAATAACTCTCTTCTACGAGTTATCAAAGGTGGTAACTTTCATAAGCAATTTTGTAAAAGAATTTATGTACAAGTTGTTTCTAGATCACTGATAATAAAGCAAAGGATTCTAAATTTGGTCTCGTACAGTTTTGTTTTCTTCTACAAGTTTTTCATGTGTTTCATTCATTTTGTTTATTCTTCATGTGTTTAAATTTTACAAAGATATCAGGTGAGAATAAATGTGTTACAGTTATTCTTAAAATTCTTTTTTGAAGTTATTATCATAAAGAGACTGAGATATTTGACTGTCTATCTGAAAGGCTCCCTCTAAATCTTAAAATTGTCAACATCTTATGTAATCTTAAGCATAGTTTGTTTAACTTTTGAACATTGGACAAAGGTTTTCCACTTATAATAATTTATCTTTCTGTTTAAAATCTAAATTAATCATATCTCCTTACAATTCTTTCTACACACTTTATAAATTCAAATCACTGTGTGAAGTTAAAAAGCAGCCCTTTGATTATCTATTAGTACTATCAAAAAGAGTTAATACATCATTCTTACAGTTTGTCTATGTATTGGTCCTCCATACAATCCAAAACTAAAACCCCAAAAAAAAATATCTTAGATGCTCTGGCATGATCAATTGACCATTATCATCTCAGAGGAACAACACTTAGCATAATAAATTGAATCAATGCCCATTAGGATGTTTCCCCCACCATTTAGCTTGGAATACGTGTCCCATCACTGTGGCCTTTTATATTTTTACATGGATTTTTAACCAAGGTTGTTATAGAACCCTCCCCCTTAGGGTAACACCATCCTCCATGTTCAATGACACCTATAACCAACAAGACTGTTGAAAACAAAACATATTTCCCATGGAGGTTTATAACATAGCTCGTTGCAGTATTTATAATGAATAACCCTCTTAAAATTAAAACATCATGACAACATGACCAAATAACAACCATACCCCATACTAGAGCTTTATAACATAGCTCATTACGGTATTTACAATAACTAGATATACACCTATGCACATTTTCTAAACCAGCAAATAAAAGGATATGATGCCCATATCAATCAACAAGAGAATATAAAGGATCACACCTCCACCCTCCAATTGATACGAGGATTCACCTCCTTCCAAGGAAGTCAAGAATCCACTTAAAAGTCAAATCTTCAATCTAGTATCCAGCATTATAATCCTGTGCCACTTGTCCTCCCAGTGAACAGTTACCAACTCATTGTTCCAAGGCACACTCCCAATGTGCATCTAATTCTAGATGGCAATGCTAATGACCAAAGAAAATTCATCCCCGTCCTTCCGTTCTCTACTACACACTCCTTCGGGCAATCTATTCAATCCCTTCCATGCAGTCACTCACCTTCCAAGTTTTGTTGGCACCCCCATCCCGGGAAATCCATCCCTTGGAAAGGCTTCCTCACATCAGAATATACAAATACCAAGGCATATCCCTACCTTAAAACCATCATACCAGTCATAGCATGCTCATGGAAATTAATGGAGACTATTGGATACTAGTGTCCCACAATGGCCCTATTCCTGAATGCTTTTTAGCATACTGCTACGTTTTCCAATTCCTTTTTTTGTTGTGAATTCTTACAGTCGATTTCAATCACCCAACTAGGAATTTCATGCATTCTTGTAACAAGAACATAACTTCCATTAGATTTAAAATAAATTGAAATAAATTCACATCATACCTCATTGGTATCTTGTCAACAATGTACATTTGCAATCATGTTTGCTTCCTGTCACAACAAGTCAAACTAGCATATTTCACCAAATCAACATCTATAAAAATATCACATCAGGTTAGCTCAAAACATAACCATCGTAGATCAAAATCATAAATCACATGTAACCATCATAAACCATAATCATAAATCACATGTAATCATCATAGGCTAGAATCATAAATCACATGTAATCATAATTAACATGCATAATAAGACTGAAATAAAATACCAATACTTATCCTTTTTCAATCCTTAGCTTCTACCTTTGTCCTTATTTTGTACGCACTGGATTAGTTGTCTCACCCTACCAACACCTAGTGCCTTCTCCTCAACCATGTGCACACACATAGTGTACATCCCACACATACAACCACACACGGCATACCACACCATGCAATACATGCATTCACACCTGACATACAAAGCATACACCTACACCCAGTGCACAACACAACACAATACATGTGCCTATGCCCGGTGTATGACATAACACAATACATACATACACCCACACCCGGTGCACAATACAAGACAATACATACTCCTACATCCGGTGTATGACACAACACAACACGTATACATACACAATGTACATCCCAAGACATACATCCACACACAACGTGAAACACCTAAAAATGCATACACATACACCCGATATACAACACCACATAATGCATGTACCTACATTTGGCGTACAGCACAACGAGTACACATGTCATGCTACCACAACTAGACAATGCACATACATAGTACCACATGTACATAGCACAACATGTACAACATTCACACAATACCACACATACACCAGTACCATATGTACAACATGTACAAAGTACCACCGTACACCACACCACCTGCACAACGTGTGCACAACATCACTTGTGCACAGCACCACCTGCACAACATGTACACAACACCACATCTACACTGCACCACCTATACAACATGTACACAATACCACATGCACATAGTACCACATGCACAACATGTGCATGACACCACATGTACCTAGCACCACATGCATGACATGTACACAGCACCACATGCACACAACACCACTTGTACAATCATGCACACGACACCATATGTACATAGTACCAATGTACCATATGCACGCAACACCACTTGTACATAGCACTACATTTACAACATGTACATAGCATCATCTGTACATAGAACTACATATCCAACATGTGCACAACACCATATGCACACAACACTGCATATCCATCATGCCCACAATACAATATGTACACAATACCACATATCCAACATGTACATAGCACCATCTATACCTAGCATTGAATATGAAACATTCATACAACACTATCTGTACTAACACCTTGTACATAACATTGCATAAACTACATATGCACAATACTAAATGCACAAAATCATCACATATTCAACATGTACAACAGTAATACCACACATCCAAAACCACACTGTATTTACCAAGCAACCTTGCTTACAGTGTCTTATCCATGCTTGTCCCAACATGTTGTAGACCATACTACTTTCATTTCACTGATGTATCCCTCGATATAACATGTCCATAATATAGACATAATATAATCACAAAATATCGACTCATAACCACATGATACTGACCTCATATATTTGTCATGACTAATCTTCCACTTGATTCCTCATAAATCGGGAACCTCTTCATGTCATTCACCTGCGTAATAAATCATTCCTTCACAAGAATGATTCCTAATAACCCTGTCAAACAGTGACATAAATGCATAGATACATATACATAAACATTTATAATAGAGCAATCATGATCATATTAGACAATGATATACATGTACACATATAAAAACATCAGCATAGTCATGATCATAACATAATTACCATATATCAAGGTCAAGGTTAAGAGAAATTCCTTCATTCATGCACGACAATGGGAAAAACATTTCCAACCTAGCCAAGGCATCTGACACCTCAGACCCATTTACTCCACCTTTTGGTTACCTTTCTCGTGACTTTACTGCCACCGTCCATTTACCACAATGAACCCAACTAGTCCAACCGACTATCATAATCTTTACCTTCCATTGTGCTTACTCATTCACTGAGCCTCATCTAAATATTACATTACACTTTGGGTACCACACAGCTCTCCTCGAGCTTCACTAAATTTCCTCTTTCTCAACCAATTCCCAAGACTTATAACATAAAAGGGAAGACAAGAAACAAACAAGAAGAAAACCATGAAAACCAATAACAACACTACTTCGCAAACAAAGTGGTATGGCCATACATTAGACATAAAAAAAATTACAAATCAAGCACAATAAAATCACAAAATACCAAAAGCACAAGACTAACAAAAAACACCATGACTCAATCCCCATGGTTCCCAGGGAAAGCTCAACCTGAGCCTTCTTCGATATTTCATGGCAACCTCTCTTGCCATGCAACTCCTTGTATTATGTTGTCATTAATACATAACTATTAGTGCATAAAATAACATGGAAATGATAGTAGTGAAGCAAATTCTTGTTCAAGACCTTGATAGGACCCCTATTAGCCATGACAGGAATTTTGTCAAATACTTAGTAAATGTGCAACCTAGAGGTGTAAGTAACAGATTTGAGCATAGGGCTCTCATGCTTATCTGATATTCGCCATGAAGCATTGTCTCCTTATCACATTAGTTCCCATGTCATCCATTAGGTCATAGATACATTGATCAATCAATAACAAGTAAGTACCTGATGAAATCCACTCATGGATTCTGTCATAAAACATGTAAATAGCCAGCATAATAGGGACAGAAATACCAATGAAAATGCAGACGTATAAACCACATATAATCCATCATAATGCTCATATATATACAAGGATAAATAACCTTCCATTAATGATACAAAATCTAAACCCAAGATGTGACTACCACGTTCCACCTGACTGTAGAATGGTTGAGCCAAATATCTCTTCATCCATTCACCCCCATGCCATATTCCAAGAATCAATGTGGGATCTCATTGAACACATCAATCAAAAATTATCTAGGGATTCCAAAGGCCATCCACATCAACCCATCAAACAGTGATTCCAACTCATGGTCATACATCGCCAAAACCATCATCATATCGGTCTCTCTCCCAGCCAATCAGGGCTTCAAAGCATTTATTCCAACCAAGGCTCCAAGACTAGTAACTCAACCCACAACTATCATCGAGCTCAAGAGAATTTGTCCAACCAAGGCTCCAGGACTAGTTACTCAACCCACCAAGGGCTTCTGAGCATTTGTCCAACCAAGGCTCCAGGAATTAGTAACTCAACCCAGCTAAGGAAACATGAGAACCAACCAAAAACACAACAATGAAATAAACCCACAATCACCATGGATATCCAGGAAATGGCAAGGCTAGGTAATCCACTATCAATCTAGGGAATCCTCCATATCGATGATAGATCATAACCAAGAAAGCACATGCATGTGCCATGCATGCCAAAACTATTGAGGAAAAAATACATGCAACTCAGTACATGCAAGCAAAATTGTTGTAGTTACTGATCCCGATGCCTTCTTGTGCTTTCCTACTCTTCCTTTGCATTACTTCTCTAAAATCTAAGTATGCCACACCCTCCAATAGTGCTCCAAGAAAACTCTAAGTATCCAAGAGTACGAGAGAGAGAGAATATTGAGAGAGCTCCGCATATACATAGCACAACATGCACACAATACCACACATACACTAGTACCATATATACAACATGTACAAATTACCACCGTACACCGCGCCACCTGCACAATGTGTGCACAACATCACTTGTGCATGGCACCACCTACACAACGTGTACATAATGCCACATCTACATTGCACCACCTATACAACATGTACACAATACCACATGTACATAGTACCACATGCACAACATGCACACGACACCACATGTACCCAGCACCACATGCACGACATGTACACAGCACCACATGCACACAGCACCACTTGTACAATCATGCACACCACATCGTATGTACATAGTACCAATGTACCATATGCACGCAACTCCACTTGTACATAGCACTGCATTTCCAACATGTACATAGCATCATCTGTACATAGCACTACATATCCAACATGTGCACAACACCGTATGCACACAACACTGCATATCCATCATGCCCATAGTACAATATGTACACAATACCACATATCCAACATGTACATAGCACCATCTATACCCAGCATTGAATATGAAACATTCATACAACACTATTCGTACTAACACCTTGTACATAACATTACATAAACTACATATGCACAATACTGCATGCACACAATCATCACAGATTCAACATGTACAACAATAATACCACACATCCAAAACCACACTGTATTTACCTAGCAACCTTGCTTACAGTGTCTTATCCATGCTTGTCCCAGCATGTCGCAGACCATACTACTTTCATTTCATTGATGTATCCCTCGGTATAACCTGTCCATAATATAGACATAATATAATCACAAAATATCGACTCATAACCACATGATACTAACCTCATATATTTGTCATGACTAATATTCCACTTGATTCCTCATAAATCAAGAACCTCTTCATGTCATTCGCCTACATAATAAATCATTCCTTCACAAGAATGATTCCCAATAACCCTATCAAACAATGACATAAATGCATAGATATATATACATAAACATTTAGAATAAAGCAATCATGATCATATTAGACAATGACATACATGTACACCTATAAAAACATCAACATAGTCATGATCATAACATAATTACCAAATATCAAGGTCAAGGTTAAGAGAACTTCCTTCATTCATGCACGACATTGAGAAAAACAATTCCCAACCTAGCCAAGGCATCTGACACCTCAAACCCATTTACTCTACCTTTTGGTTACCTTTCTCATGACTTTACTGCCATCGTCCATTTACCACAATGAACCCAGCCAGTCCAACCGACTATCATAATCTTTACCTTCCATTGTGCTTACTCATTCACTGAGCCTCATCTGAATATTACATTACCCTTTGGGTACCACACAACTTTCCTCGAGCTTCATTAACTTTCCTCTTTCTCAACCAATTCCCAAGACTCAAAACACAAAAGGGAAGACAAGAAACAAACAAGAAGAAAACCATGAAAACCAATAACAACACTACTTCGCAAACAAAGTGGTATGGCCATACATTATACATAAACAAAACTGCAAATCAAGTGCAAGAAAACTACAAAATACCAAAAGCACAAGACTAACAAAAAACACCATGAATTAATCCCCATGGTTCCCAGGGAAAGCTCCACCTGAGCCTTCTTCGATACTTCATGGCAACCTCTCTTGCCATGCAACTCCTTGTATTATGTTGGAATTAACACATAATTATTAGTGCATAAATAAATATAACAATACACCAGTTACCTTACCTTGTTATGCCAAGCACATTGCTTGCAACTGAACACATCCACGCCATCTCTCAAGGGACTCCAATTCCCTTGATAGATCTACCTGTAACTAGAAATTGGCCAATATACCTATCAATTTCCTGTTCATGAATATAGCACATATCCACATAATGTCAAACAAAATCAAGTTTAAGAAGACTTCATGTATGCAAATCCCTCATTCATTTGGAATTAGGGTTTCCAAACATAGCCAAAGGAATTCTTGCCCAATTCCTTTCTTTTACCTTGTTACCTTGTTGCAATCGAGGTTTACTATGCATTGTCACATCACCCAAATGTTAGTTATATAAACACATTGACTATTACCTTGTCACACATATACCAAGCATGTTTCCTACAACTGTTCACACATGTCAACCATATGTTCCAAATATCAAGACAATCATATCTATCAATTTGAAATCAACCTTTACCAAGACTAATAATCATGTCCTAATCCCTAATCAATTCATATTTATTAGACATAATGCTACAACTATTACCTACTACACTCAAGTACATATCAATTGTCTCAACACATATGTATTAGTACAATCACTTGAACATATACTCATATTATGAAATTCATCAAACATTCAACCAACTTGCAAACATACCATGTTAAATAAATCAACTATATGACATAATAGACACCAAACACTCGAGCACCAAACAGATGACATAATCAAACATTCAAACACTAAATAGATGACATAAGAAAGCTCGTACCTTAATGTATCTCAGGGTAGGGTATCTTGTCTTCACAATCAATCTAATTAGCAAGATATAACTTTACTACATGTCAACCCAAACATAAATAAGATCATGATATCCATAAAACTAACTAACTAACATGTTCACATCATAAACTCATAAGCATTTATTATTCATGCATAACAACTACATGTGCAAAGTCATCACAAATATTTCAGCTCATACCTGAATATCGGAACCATAACCATCAGCATAGTCCAATCCAATTTCGCATGATACATATAACATCAAGATATTAATGTTATAACCCTAATCGTCAAGTTAACTAACATATAACAACAATTAGTTAACATATAACATGCTCATAAACAACATATGACCTAATCATCAAGCTAACTATCATATAACAACAACAAGTTAACCTATAGCATACTCATCAACAACATATAACATGATCGTCAAGTTATCTAACATAAAACTAAAATAGCAATGCATACAACCACAGGCTACTATCATTCATGACTATCTGACACATATGCATGTGACTATACTAATCAAATATCATATATCATGTATGTAACCATAACAGCAAAAACAAGTACATAAACCTAATGCAGATAGCAATCCTTAACTAACATACCTGCATGCCCACATACAATACATGTATGACGATCTTCTCTTACCCCAAAGTCTAATGTTGCATACTCATTATGATGATATGCACCTCTTGCTCTATCTTAGCTAACATATTAGCATCATAACAACCAATAGCACCACAATGACCTAAATTACATACAATGAATTCACAAGGCATGTTTGACCTACTATTCATGCATAACTATAACCAAGACCATACATGCATAACAACTGCATATAGACATATAACACATGAGTACCAAACCATATACACATTATTCTAGCTAGAGTCCAGTCACCAATGAAAGACCCTATCAACTACACAAACCATGACCTCATGCATAACACCAATAACCACGTCATATGCACTTGATAACATGTGAACACTGATGTGCCTAACACTGCATAATCAACCATACACACTGTTATCAGGAAATCTAGTGTCCACTCGAAGCTGCTAGTCCCACTAAGACTGGTAGCTATCTTAGAAACAAACAAACTAAAACTATTTTCACTTTCCTTTATGAGAAGTAGATAAGAGGGGAACAAAGGACACCAACCTTAGTCTTGTACTTGGTTCCTTGCTTGGTTCCTCTCCTTTCTGATAGACCTCCGTCGCTTCTTCTTCGTCTACCCAGCTTCAAAGAGCACCTGTGGAATCAAATCAGCATAATACTATCGTAGAACAGAGATCTACAATCATAAGCAATACAGGACCAGATATGTATTAACCACACAAATGCATATATCATCAAACATACAAGAATGTGGAGGAAAACTTGAATAGCTTTATTAATATCAAGAATAGCAAAGAGGATTACAACCAATT
>APFE030273735.1:186686-197620 GCA_000404065.3 Pinus taeda | reverse complement strand
AGAGGAATCACCAATAATGACAATGACCCTCAAGGTACTACAGTACAATTCACGTGGTGTGAAAAAGGGACTTGGCGTCAAACACCACACAAAGTCTCTCGATCGAAGGCCATTGATGTAAACCTGTCGCCAAAAGTGAGAAACTTGCTATTGAGGCATGCAAGCTTCAAAGTACTGAAAGGGGTTGTTCCTAGGTCGACTTCTTGGATAATGAGTTGATGTCGACAAGAAGCGACCCGTTGTAGGAGGGCCTTAATGAATCCCACATCTATGACATGGAATGGAGCAAATGATTTTGGAGGTGAAAACAATATGATGATACAGGGTTCAGGGTGGCAGTCATGAAAGAATGGAGTGTGAATGTATTGCAGCGGATGAAACACAGGTGAATTCTTTGAGCAACTTCTCTTGAACATACTGGCAACACTGACAATGGATTGGTAACATTAACCCCAAAGATGGATGGTGTGACGGACCAATGGTGATATGACCGGTGAATGGAATAACCCAACCTGACTCAAACATGGAGTGAAAGTGTCATGTTCAAGAGCGACTTGCTACCAATAAAGTTTCTTCAAGTTTTCTTCCCAATTTTTCCCCAGTCATCGCTAACCAGTGCCTCTTTATTTTTATCAAGCTTGAGGAGGATAACATATGCTTGTTCTATAATCCACCCTTCGGGCAAACTCGTCGCTATGTTTTAACGAGCCTAGCGACAGTGAAACTCGTTCTCGTCCATTTGGACAAGTTTGTCGCTATTGATTTTAATGAGTTTAACGACAATGATAACTCGGTCCTTTTTCAATTTTAGAGAGTCTGAAAAGGGACAGAAAGGAAACTCCAATGATTCTTTTTCGTCATATAATCCCTTTAAGTCCAAAAAAGCATAAAATAATACGAAAGGGGTGAATTTTCGATAGTTTTAACGAGTTGAACAAGACAAGCACTTTCGATGACTTTAATGAGCCGGAGAGGCCAATCGCTCGGCAATATTTTCATATTTTATGAGTCAGGTGAAAAGAGCTTAAAGAAGACTCGTTTTTTGAGGAACGAGTGATAATTTCGGGTAGCAGCTGATTCCAGGTAAGGTTTGGAATTTTCCAATCACGGCAGTGTCACAAGGATGGCTAGCAAGATCACTCATTGTAGATGTTCCTCAAAAGGGTAAACAATCAAATGGAGGCATATGATCGGCTAAAAAAAAAGTGGAGGTGATGATGAGAACACGACCAAGGCTTAAAAGCTGATGATAATGCATTCACAATGGTTATTTACCAGAGATTAGTTCATTTTTTAATGAGCTTAAACTCTAGGGGAAACATTTGCTCATTGCTTAGGTTTAATTTTTAATGAGCTTGAACTCCACATAAAAACTGCTCGTGATAATGGTCATTGATTATTTGATTCACCGTTAGCACTTTGTTCTTTCAAAGGTCGTACTACATGTTCAATTGCTTCATCAAACCGATTAGAAATGAAAACATATGCTTGATAAATGAGTTAAAAACACTAATACCTTACTCGAATTACGTGAATAGTAATTTAGAAGTGACTTTTACCTCTCATTTTACCATTTCATTTGAACTTGGTTTGTTGGAGCTCTAGAGGTGTTTTTCCCCCCTGATTTTCACTAGCTAATTCTGGGAGATTATGCGGATGATTCTCGGTGCCGTCTAGACCAGGTAGGAGCTAAACCTGTGCTCTTCAGTTGCATTCTTTCCTTTTTGAATTCTAAGCATGTTTCCCTACTTTGTTGAGCCTCTAGGGTTTTGAAAAATTCGCCTTGGCCCCATCACACCCTTCCTATATCGAAAGGTGCATGCATACTGGTCTTGTCATTAGCCAGTTAGTATGCATTGCTCCCAGTACACTGCTAGGGTGCAATGGGCGCAAGGAGGGAAACTTTTGCACTATTTTCTCATGGAATTTTTGCCTGTTTCTGCCAAATCAGGGCCCTGACTCTTCTCTCGTTTGTTTTTCAGAAATTCATTGGAGCAAAATGGTTGTTACATGGCGAGAACGCGAGCATGAAGAAGAGGACATGGTTGCTTTACATGATCCGAGTACGGTAACTACACTGTGGAACTTTGGCCTACTGAAGTTTTTCCGCATCTCTAGCATGAGGAAACAAATCAATTTGTTGCAATATTTCCTCGACGCCTGGGATCCTACCAACCAGGTGTTCTAGATTAGGGGCAAATCTATCCCCTTGACTGTCATGGACATCTATTTTTTGACTGGTTTATCGAGGCATGGCGCCCCTCTCTCATTATCAGGTTCTGCCCGCGGGGGTGAATCCGTGAGAGAGTACATTCACCGGAACTACAGAGAGGGATCTCAGCCGAGTGCGGACGGAAAGATTAACATCTGAGATGTCACTGACCGACCCTTGAGGACCATTCTGTTCACTTTTTCTAGACTGGCTGGTAGTGCGACTCTTCATATAGCTAACAGGTCTTATATGCAGTACGCCTTGGAATGTCTTGAACCGAAGTTGTTCAACTGGTGTGACGCAGTACTCTATGTGGTGAAAGAACAACTGACCAAGGTGAAAAGCGGAAAATCCAAGAATTTTTGCTATGGTTCTATTTTGACCGCTTTCACTTTGGAGAAGAGCCCACTGATGCAGCCTTAGTACATCTCACTTGGTTTACCTCCACTGACTGAGCCACAGATGCAGAGATGGGTTGACCTCATGTCTCGACATGCTGGCCAGCCCCAAATTTCCTTCTCTAATACCTTCTTCGAGTGGTTCGACCATCAGGAGATGGTTTATGCCAAGTTTCCATATGCTGGCATGGATTTTTGGGGTGACCCGGATTTGGTGTTGCTGGATGGTGAGCAGTGGGGTGTTATGGGTAAATTCTCTGACCATATCTCTGTTTATTGTTTTTATAATGTTCTTATGCTTTCTTTGATCAAGACTAATCAAAACTCATGTGCTCATGCAAATATTGGACTAGTTCGACCAGTAGTACGCCGGAGAGAACCAGCTACCACTCCGGCAGGAGAGGCTGTGGGGAGGGCCATCCTCCGCAACCTTGTCATGGCTGAGACTCTTTCAGCATTATAGGATCAGGTCGAGGGTCTCACCCTTGGTATTCTGGACGTGAGGACCAACGAGCTGCCTCTGCGGTTGCAGCGACATACTATTGGCGTGCTGAGTCTATGGACTAGGATTTTACGCATGATTGCACAAGCAGTAACTTGTTATGACCAGCATCATTAGACTAGGGTCCCCCTAGCATTTTGAGTTTTGTGTCATTTGACTGATTTTTTCTTGGTTACAGAACATTATGTGTAAACCATAAACAGTTACATATATATTTTTTATTTTCGGAGCTTTATTTCAGTTAAATTACATGATCATGTTGCAAATATTGATGTACTGCTTCTTTTTATAAATGTCACAAATTTCTATCTAACACATAATTTTCCAATGAGTCTGTTAATGTGTTTAAATTTCTAGAAATATGTTGATATTGAATGAAATCGAACTATCTTTCCAAAATCTTGACCCTTAGGAACATGCGATAGATAGCTGGATTCCATACAGAGTAGATACCAGTGAGTTGTAGAATGACGAGTTGTGAGTCTAGCCTGATGACAAGTCGGCATATGCCATGTGCGATGGCATCAGAGAGGAGTTATATCAACGCATTGTATTCAGCGATATTGTTCGTCGACTGACCAATACATACCCCCCTGAAACTCACTAGCTCATCGTTGGGATCGAAAATGGCCTAGGCCGCAGAAGATAGGTTCCGCGAACTACGACTCGCTCCGTCGGCATATCCAACAAATGACTCTAATAGGTTCGACATCTGCAACAAATGAAAAAAGTGGATTACCAGCCAAAACAATTACCCTTAGCGAAAACAAAAATGTAACAAAAGCATAGGGATTACTACGCTGAACTAAGCATAGTAACGCTTGAGGTACAACCCGTTGCGGGGTTGCGCCAGTGGAATCCCATCATAATCCATCAACGTGTAGGCTCCTTTTGCTAATACACGCTTAACAATATAGGGACCCATCTATAAATACTTGAACTTACCTTCTCCCAACTTATCGGACTCCTAGTCGTAAAGTAAGACCAGGTTGCCTTCTGAGAAGACACGAGGTTTGACATTTTTGTCAAACTGCGCTTTGACTCATTTCTTATGGGCTTCGTTAGCCAAAGATACATCACGACGGGTTTCATCCAATTGGATTAACTCCAGGAAATGAGCCTCTTCTTCTGAAGTTCCGGGGAGAAGGTCGACCGCGAGCTTGAGGGACGAGATTTCACACTGAACTGGCAAGATTGCTTCTAGGCCATACACCAGTTGAAAAGGTGTAAACCCAGTTGCATTCCCCACCGATGTCCGGTATGCCCACAAGGCCAAGTACAGGATTAGGTGCCAACTCTGTTTATGGACTCCAATCATCCTTTGCAGCATGCGCTTCAGGACCTTGTTGATTGCCTCAACTTGTCCGTTAGCTTGCGAATAATATGGAGTAGAGCTGTCATGGAATAGTCCTAATTTGGAAGCCAACTCAACCATGATGTGATTGCGAAAATGTGATCCATGATCTATGACTATGGCCTGTGGAACGCCAAATATGGAGACTATGTGATTTAAAAAGAAAAGGGCAGCCGTTTCGCCGTTGTTGTTTAATGTAGGCATGGCCTCGGCCCATTTGGTAAAATAGTCTACTGCAACTATGATATACCCATGCCCCCCAGCCGAGGTGGGGTTACATGTCATGAAATCTATGCCCCATTTGGCGAATGGCCCAACAGCACTATTGGTTGCAGAGGTGCGGGTGGTCTCCTGGTTTTGCTATCGAAGATTTGACAAGCATGGCAACTTCTGACTACGGTTATGCAATCTTTGAACATTGTTGGCCAGAAGTATCCTGCTTGTAAAATCTTTTGCGTCATAGCATAACCAGATTGATGCCCCCCACACACACCTTAATGAAAATCATTCAGGACTTTTTCAGCCTCCTCATGGGTGAGGCACCTCCGCAGAACTATATCGACACCATGATGGTAAAGCGTATCACCGACGATCACGTAGTCTTTTGCTTGGTATCGAATCCGTCGTTGTTTTGAGCATGAGGTATTAGACCTATATGTTTGAGTTTGGAGATATATAATTATATCTCCATACCATGGATTTCTTGAAGATATCATAAACAAATTTTCGTCCACGATTACTTCTTCGGACGTTTCATCATTGGACGATGATGGGAGATCACATAGTAACTCTGCGAAAACCAGGGCTTGCTTTGATTTGGATTTTTTGAATTCCAGATCAAACTCTTGTAAAATTGCTATATGTTTTGAATATTTGCCCCTCAGCAACTGTCGCGACAATATATAAGTCATGGGGTTGCAATCTAATAAAATGGCAGTTTTTCTGAAGAGGACGTAGTGTCGAAATCTCTGTATCACTTGAACAGCTGCTAGGGCTAGCTTTTCAACGTAAGAGTACTTCATTTCCGTATCATTGAAGTTTCGTATTAAATAATATATAGGATGTTCAGTTCCATTATCTTCTTGAACTAAAACCATCGATATGGTTGTATCCGCTACAGCCAGATACAGGTTAGTCTTTTTGATAATTAGGAGCATACATTAATGACCCTTTTATTAGGGATTGTTTTAAAGCATCAAAGGAAGCTTGCACGACCTAATTCCAAATGAAGGGTACTTCTTTTTTCAATAGACGAGTATAACCTTTAGCAAGTTCTGCGTAATTTGGAATGAACCTCCTGAGAAAGTTTGCTTTCCCTTGGAGTTTCTGAATCTGAAGCAAATTTAAAGGTGGAAGCAAATCAATGATTGCGTAAACCTTACATGGGTCGAGACGAATCCCGTCCTTTGAGACCACAAAGCCAAGTAAATGACCAGAACTAACACAAAACACACATTTGTGCGTGTTGAGTCATATCTTGTAATGTTGGCAACGTAGAAATATCGCTCTCAAATGCTACAGATGATCGATCTGCTTTCACGAATGAGCTGGAAGATCATCGAGATATGGTTGAACGATGTTCTTGATGTCATGGAAAGCATAATTCATTGCTTTCTGAAATGTTGCCCCTTCGTTCTTTAAACCAAAGGGTAGCTTGCGATATGCGAATGTGCCTCACGGACAAATAAATGTAGTCTTTGACTGGTCCTGTGGGTGGATATTTATTTGATTATACCTGGAAAATCCATCCATAAATGAAAATATTTCACATCCGGCGCATTCATCAATTATCTGGTCAATGAAGGGCGTAGGGTAGTTGTCTTTCGGACAAGCTTGATTTGCATCCCTATAATCGACACACACTCTAATCATTCCTTGTTTCTTCATCACAGGAACAATATATGATACCCAATTAGTTAGAGGAACTGGGTAAATAAAACCAGCATGGAGGAGTTTTTCAACTTCTGCCTTGATGGCAGCAGCTTTCTTGGGGTGCACTTGCCGGAGCCGTTGTTGTACTGGTTTGACATCTGGATACATTTTAATTTCGTGTTCAACTATGCTCGAGTCAATGCCTGACATTTCATCATATGACCAAGCAAAGACATCTCTAAACTCGCAAAAGAGAGTGTAATATACTTCTAGTTCTGAAGAAGAACAATATTTTCTGACATGAATATTCTCTACAACATCTGTTTTGGTCGAGATATTTATGGTGATAGTCTCTTCAATATTAGATAGGTTTCACTCGGAATCCACCGTATTTACAGTATTTGATAGAAAGTCAAGAACTGAGGGATGGTCAAGGTCACTGGAATTATCTTCCTTACAATCCGAAAGATGGGAATGATGGTGGTAATCTTCCCATGGTGCCCCATCAATCATCATGGACTGAACTATTCCTTCATCTGTAGAATGTACTTGCAACCAAGGATCTGAAGGTGTGCCATATTCCTTAGACCTATCTATCCAAACGCTTGATGAGCATTGATTTTGGTTTGCCTCCCATGCCGAAAACATTGATTACTACAATATTTCTATTGGGTTTAGAGGCAATACCTGCAGATGATCCATGTTAATATTGTTTTCTGACATCTTTTGAATAGAAGATATCATATTGCAGGTTCCCACCTTGGCCACTTCCGCCAAATTGATTGGAGGCGGTAGGGAAAAAGTCCCCATTAATGTAGGGTCTTTTAGTAGGCCTACTCCGATACTGTTGGGGAGAAATGTTTGTTGGTTGATGATTGTAATTCCTCCTTGGAAAGGAAATGCAATCTTCCTAAAGTAGGTCGACACAACGGTAGCCATGGCATATATCCAGGGCCTTCCCAGTAGGATGTTGTAATCGAGGTTTCCCTCGATAACTTCAACATCAATTTCTATTGTTTTGCCCCCCAGTTTGACTTGCAAGTTACTCAATATCCCATATGGGTGTATGTTCGTCCATCAAATGCTTTTAATATCGTCGACAATTGGGACAAGGTTGGAGATCCTAAAGTTTTCCAGCAACTCATCGACATAATGCATGTAGATGCCCCCTCATCAATAATTGTTCGATGAACCTTTTTGTTGAGGGCTTTCACTTGAATAAGGAAAGTTATTTGAGCTGGTAACTGAGGGTCATATCCTTTGTGATTAAAGGGTGCAAGATTGGAATCCATTGGGTCAATCCCACCTATTGCTGAAAATAAAGCCTGCCTTTGGGAGGGGAAATTTTTCAGTACCTCAAATGTCGACATAGCGAATGGCGATTGGGCCAAATCCTCCACTATATTATAATGTTGTGCTGCTCTAGCATGAGGATTAAACGTCGATTTGTGTACTACTCCCTTTGGCAGTTTTATCGTTAGTTCAGGGATGATGGGTGGCACAACTTCAGGTGAAGTTGTTGTCGAATTACTAGGTTGATCATTATCCTTGTTGTTCGACATCTTTGGATTCTCGTAATCTTTATTCCTTGTCGATATCAAAGCATCATTTTGCTGCTTCAAAATAGACAACATTAGCACTTGGGACGGGGAAGCATTATCGCTAGCAACCAAATTAGTTCCTGGATTCGAAAACGGATCAATCAATACTGCCGAGGTTTTTGAACTCTTAAAGAATTTTCTAAACTCATCTTTATATGGACACTCTCTCATCCAATGATCCTCATCACATATTAGGCATGGACGATTTTGTTTCCTATCTCCAGAAGGGTTCGCAGAAGATTTTTCAGGAGACGACTCCTATTTTTTCTTCTTCCCTTTCTTTTCCTTCTTGCCTCCTGGTTGCTTGGTTTCTTTGCATTTGTCAGTTGACACGGTGTTTACTTCCGAGGCGAGAAGTTCTTCATTTTCATTTTGACTTGTAACTGTACGGGCTTTCTTTGACGTAGCCTTTACAGTTTTCGTGCTAGTCGTACCTATCACGCCATCGCCAGCATGAGAGTCTTTGTTTGATTTAGGAGGGGGAGAACAGAATATTCCGGTCTAGGAGCATCAGGGATTTTATTGTAGAGCATGCCAGACTAAGTATATATCAAGTCTAGATATTGTGCACAAGCAATAACTTTCTCTTCAGTGACGACTCCTCCCTTTGCCGCATCTTCTGTAATAGAAGGTAATAATGACTTAATAAACCATTCAGCCAACAGTTGATCAGGAACATATGTTTTTACCATTCTACGATGACGTCGCCACTCATGAATATGATCGGATATGTGAGTGGCCGTCGTTTGTTTGAAATTGGTAAAAAGCTTTGTTCCCGTTTCGTACCTTATGGGTAACTGAAAATGGGTTAAAAAGGTTGTGGCTAGGGTACTGAAGTTATCAAATGAAGTTCTCGGCAATTCGATATACCATTTTGTTGTCGGACCAGTTAACATTCGTTCAAAAAGGTGAAGCTTGATTGAATAATCATTGAGAGTGTTTGATGAACACCACAGATGAAAATTCATCACATGATTCGACGGGTCTTTACCCGTATTTCCATTAAATTTAGGAATATCTGACGGAAGTTTATGCGGAATTGTCGTCCACCAAGGGGCGTAGGCAATTGGATTGTTCGTTAGTCGATTTAGATCTGGTAACTCTAAAGTCACCATGAAAGGCAACTGTTGATTCAGGCTCGGAGAAGCATACCCAGGATAAGACGGAATTGCCTGAGCTGTAGGTCTTTGCATACCAGCGTAATGCATTTGACGCTGGTAACTTTGGTAAGGTTGATGGGCATGACCATTATGAAATGATTGATATTGACTGTTTTAGATATATGGCTGCCCATTACTTGCAAAGACTTATTGCTCGAATCCTTGGTAAGCTTGTTGGAATTGCAGTTGTTGGTATTGCACCAGCCATGGTTGTGAAGCCATGAGCTGTTATCTAGTACTGATTGTTTGACCAAGATGAGGGGTAATGATCCCCGTTTGAACCTGGGTCATTCCACTAGTCGGTGATTGTGGTCGCGTCATAGGGACAAGAGGTTGTTGCATTACGACCTGAGAAACCTGAGGTTGGCATACAACAGGCAACACTTGTACTTGCGACACTGCCACAATAGCCGGCGTAGTGGGGATATTTGACATAGGTAAACTTTGTTGCATTGAGTATACAACTCTTGGTTGTTGAGGCAGGATTGGCACCTAACCACTAGATGTAATTCCAACATAACCTAAATTCTTTTGTGAACTCTCGCATGGTTTTTCTCTTGAAGAAGACAATGAAAGGGTATACGGCCCTCCATACGGTGGTAATCCAGTGCTCAAAGGAATGATTTGCCTTTGGGGACCGGATTGCCCAAATTGACACTGCGAAGGATCAATTTGCTGAGACTCAACATAATAGATTCCAGATACTATTCCAGACGAATAAACGGGAACAGACCACACTGTAGAAACAGCCCCTGGATGGATTCCATCCAGCGATTGAGAGCTAGTTGGGACAGATGGCACACCGGCGAACATTGTCGGAGTAGCAGCAAGAAGTTCTGCCACTGTTGTGTTGGATGACACAGTCCTAGATGTCGACGGTTGTTCAGACATATTTATTCTATCCAAAAGATTCCTCAGTGGTTCTTCAGGAACTTCCGATGGCGAGAGACAAACTTCTGATGAAGAAGGATATAGGGTGATCCCAGCTCCAAATTGCGATGGAGCATTGGACGGAGGATCTTCCACAATCTCTTCTATGGCGATCAATCCAGGAGGAAGAGGTAGACTGTCAGGTCCATAAAATATTTTTGGTGCAAAAGAAGGTATAAGTTCTGCAGCGACAGATGTTCAGGGAGTAACACCTTCCGAATTAGTTGTAGATGGAACCGGTTCGGGGATAGAAGTGTTTACCGTCACACTAAGATTAGTTGTAATGTCCTCTCGTGGCTGCGGAATTTCTTCTGTAGAGGCAGGGATACCAAAAATTTTCAGAGTAACCGGAGTCTCTGAGGATGTCGGAGTACTTGCTCCAACCAACCTAGGTGACTTTGATCCGGTCAAACGAGTTCGCTTCGTCCGGAATAGCTTCGTTTCTGGAGTCAAAAACGGTTGACTCGTAAGTCTCCGCGAACGATGGGGTTTTGATTGACTTTCTTCCACGATTGCAGATTACTTGATCAACTCAAAATAAAAAATGGGAAAAATGATTTCGAATTAAATGAATTTTAGACACTTTGACACAACTTGTTTTTTCAATTTTTAAGAGTCGAGAAAAAACAAAAGATGACTCTAGTCACCTTCGATTTTTAATGAGCCTGAAGTGACAAGTGCTCAGATGGACATTTTCCTTTAAGAAGTTTGAAAAGGAACGAAAGATACTACTCTAGAAATCTAAACAGAGGGATTACCAAACCAATCGCAAAACTGCAAAATACTTTTTACGGTATGGCAGTCAATCTTCCCAAATGTTGTGTTCAGTGCATTGTGATCGATAGGGCGGCAGACACAGCTTCCTAAGGATAAAGGATATAGCCTATTGTGGTCTCCCAATATAT
>APFE030273735.1:168988-186666 GCA_000404065.3 Pinus taeda | reverse complement strand
TCTCAAAGAGGAGGAATCACCCAACCAGCAATGAAAGCGATAGTTACCAGGCTTAACGACGCCGAAATACGTCTCTAGCCTAGACTTCTAGATGTTGTGTGTTAGGTTCCAAAGCGTTTTTATGTTCATTGAATTTATTTTACAGTTGATATTGCTTAAGAAATTTGCCTTTTAGGTTCACCGCTTGATGTAGATATACAATTCCTAAAATGCAGTCTAAGATGATAAACAATCGTTTAATATTCTTTTGCAATGAAAATCCTAGCTACTAAGGAAAGAAAAACGGGATTCTTTCAACAAAGAGCACAGAGCACACACTAAATGCATTGTCCTAAATCAAACCAATAAGCAGTCTAAATGCAAATGCACATGCATGTATTTTTTTTCAACCTTCTTACTGTGTGAATGACAAGAAGAATGCTAAGTACAAATACGAATTATCTTTTCAAAGCGACAATACTAACAAATTTCTCTTCAAAACGAAGTGAAGTTAACGATGACACTTTGCAATTTCGAATTGAAAATTGTTTTCAACACTTGAAAAACTACTAATTCAAATCACATACAAGAGTAACAATATAATCGACCATCAAGAACAATAGGATTCTCTTCTATGACTGAAAACGACACTTGCGACACTTCAAAATCAAGAAACAACAGTCTGATTATGCTACTTCTTTGTAAAAGAGAACTGAAAATGGCACACAATACATAAAAAAAATTACAGTTCTTTGCACAATGGAGGTGGAATGATGGAAAGGAAGGGGGATTCCATAGAGATATACTGATCACGAATAGCAAAACTCCTGAATAGAGCTGAAGAGAGTGAAGAAAAACCTAAGTCTGAAGGCGAAATTAACCTTCTCTGACCATCACGCCTGTTACACAGGGAATCCAGTATGCATCTCACCTACTACACACGGGAGATGTGATGCATATAGACTTCCTTGAAGAGAGGGTGCGATGGTACCAGTGCAAGACTTTTACTTGGTCTTTGGTCACAATTTGCAGTTCAGTTCAGGGGTTTAGGCCGAGCAAGTGATATTCAATAAATATAAATCACAGGGGTTGATCTAATGAGGTTACTAGAGCCACCACTAGGGAAATTAGAGTGTTTGTAGATCTATTGTTCAATTTATAAACAAAACCCGAAGATAGACTTAAGCAGCATTGATCTACTTTGCACTTGCATAGCAAATACAATTCGAAGGCTAGCTGGCTTGACTTCAGGCTCTGTCTGTAAGTTTATAAAACAAACAAATATAGACTAGCAAACAATCTATTTGCTCCCCAGTGGAGTCGCCATTTTGTTATCGGGAAATCTAGTGTCCACTCGAAGCTGCTAGTCCCACTAAGACTGGTAGCTATCTTAGAAGCAAACAAACTAAAACTATTTTCGCTTTCCTTTATGAGAAGTAGATAAGAGGGGAACAAAGGACACCAACCTCAGTCTTGCGCTTGGTTCCTTGCTTGGTTCCTCTCCTTTCTGATAGACCTTCGTCGCTTCTTCTTTGTCTACGTCCCAACTTCAAAGAGCACCTGTGGAATCAAAGTAGCATAATACTATCGAAGAACAGAGATCTACAATCATAAGCAATACAAGACCAGATATGTATTGACCACACAAATGCATAATCATCAACATACAAGAATGTGGAGGAAAATTGAATAGGTTATTAATATCAAGAATAGAAAAGAGGATTACAACCAATTGTTCTAACCAGCATATCCTCCACTTGAAAGCCCTTTTTCACCTCGTAAGCATAGATCACCCAACACTTTGATGTTGCACCAGGAAACCAACAACACTTCTTTAAAGATCAACGATTCCACTCTGGATCTCTGTGATGAGGATCATATATAGATGATTGTTGGGGGTGAGTTCGTTTTGGGATTTGATTAGTGTCCTCTCTCTGATAGTTCTTGATTCCACTTGAGATTGCTGATCTCTACTCATCTTGGGTGAATTCAGGAGAGGGAATTCAGAGGAGAGTTCTGAAGATCTATGATCCTCCACCTCACATAACTGTTCTCTGCCATTTGTCATTCTCGCCCATCACACCCTCTGCACTGGGCATTCTGTATGGTCTAGTTTTGACCAGCTTTGAGCAGTTTTCTGTAGAGAACTTCTAGGAAATGATGTAATCAGCTGACCTTGTTCCTTTAGGGAGTGAAGAAACACTTTTAAGGACTTAGGAGCCTTTGTTTTATGGACATTTATGATTGGGGTTACAGTGCCCAAAAATGTCTATAACACACACATGAATACATACTCCATGATAACACCTTCAACCTTCACATGGCGACATCACTACAACCATGATCAACATCATGCAAATGCAACAATCACATGGACTACATGCATAAGGAACACATATGCAACCAATATGAAAGCACAATCAAGACACATCCCAAGGAGAGCGTAACCACGCTCTGATACCACTTTGTAACACCCTCCCCCCACATCTACCCAAGTAATCAGTCAATCGGGGTAAACATGCGACGAAAGGCTACTATGATATGATTCAACCTCCTTGGTAACCTTAAGGAAATGTAATTAACAGAAACACAACACACAAACCTCCCTCAGGTACTTCATAACTCCCAGGAGCTAATCCACCACTCCAGGTGCCCAATCCCTAAATTAACCTAACATTTAAATGAATTAAACCCAAATTCGCTCTCATGACAAGGCATGCATGTGACTGTAACACTATAGCCACTCTCATAGGCTTGCGTGTCAGTGACCAGAGACCCAAATTGTCAGTGTTATGCCAACGACTTCAGTATTTGAGCCATTTTTTTAGGACCAGAGCCTAGGTCACTACCCATAATTGAACCATCTCTTCAAATCAGTAAAATAACATGGAAATGATAGTAGTGAAACAAATTCTTGTTCAATACCTTGACAGGACCCCTATTAGCCATGACAGGAATTTTGTCAAACACTTAGTAAATATGCAACCTACAAGTGTAAAGTAACAGATTTGAGCATAGGGCTCTCATGCTTATCTAAAATTCGCCATGAAGCATTGTCTCCTTATCACATTATTTTCCATGTCATCCATTAGGTCATAGATACATTGATCATTCAATAACAAGTAAGAACCTGATAAGAGCCACTCATGGATGTTGTCATAAAACATGTAAATAACCAGCATAATAGGGACAGAAATACCAATGAAATTACAGACATATAATCCATCATAATGCTCATATATATACAAGGATAAATAACCTTTCATTAATGATACAAAATCGAAACCCAAGATGGGACTACCACGTTCCACCCGACTGTAGAATAGCTTAGCCAAATCTCTCTTCATCCATTCACCCGCATGCCATATTCCAAGAATGAATGTGGGATTTCATAGAACACATCAATCAAAAATAGTCCAAGGATTCCAAAGGCCATCCATGTCAACCCATCAAACATTGATTCCATCACATGGTCATACATCACCAAAACCATCATCATATCAGTCTCTCTCCCAGCCAATCAGGGCTCTAGAGTGTTTGTTCCAACCAAGGCTCCAAGACTAGTAAATCAACCCAAAAATATCGTCGGGCTCAAGAGAATTTGTCCAACCAAGGCTCCAGGACTAGTTACTCAACCCACCAAGGGCTTCAGAGTGTTTGTCCAACCAAGGCTCCAGGAACTAGTAACCCAACCGAAGCTAAGGAAACATGAGAACCAACCAAAAACACAACAAGGAAATAAACCCACATTTACCATGGATATCCAGGAAATGGCAAGGCTAGGCAATCCACTATCAATCCAGGAAATCCTCCATATTGATGATAGATCATAATCAAGAAAGCACATGCATGTGCCATGCATGCCAAAACTATTGAGGAAAAAATACATGCAACTCAGTACATGCAAGCAAACTTGTTGTAGTTACTGATCTTGATGCCCTCTTGTGCTTTCCTACTCTTCCTTTGCATTACTTATCTAAAATCCAAGTATGCCACACCCTCCAAGAGTGCTCCAAGAAAACTCTAAGTATCCAAGAGTATGAGAGAGAGAGAATATTGAGAGAGCTCCAAAACTGAGCTAACCAAAGTCCTACCCACTGATCCTCAGAAGCCTTTTTATTAATGAGGCCTCTATTTTCTTCATTTTCCATTATTTTCCATCAATTTCTTCCTCACATGAAACATGTGACCTTTCATGTTCCTTTTCTCCTAATTTCTATTATTTCCATAAATAACATTCCTATTAATGCTTCTTGCCTTTCCAAAGCCTTGGTTATTGCCTTTGTCAATTCCCTTAGCCATAATAAATCGAATCAACACCCATTATGATGTTTCCCCCTCAATTCATCTTGGAATATGTGTCCCATCACCATGGCCTTTTATATTTTTACATGGATTTTTAACCAGGGTTGCCACAGAACCCTCTCCCTTGGGGGAACACTGTCATCGGTGTTCAATGACACCTATAACCAACAAGACTGTTGAAAACAAAACATATTGCCCATGGAGGTTTATAGCATATCTTGTTGTAATATTTATAATTAATGACCCACTCAAAAGAAAAATATCATGACAACATGACCAGATAACAACCATATTGCATATTGGAGCTTTATAACACATCTCATTACAATATTTACAATAACCACATATACACATATGCACATTTGCTAAACAAGAAAATAAAAGGATATGATGCTCGTATCAATCAACAAGGGAATCCATAGGATCACACCTCCACCCTCAAAATAATACCAAGATTCACCTCCTTCCCAGGAAGTCCAGAATCCACTGCAAAGTCAAATTTGCAATCCAATGTCCAGTGCTATAATCCTGTGCCACTTGTCCTCTCAGTGAATAGTTACTGACTCATTGTTCCACGGTGCACTCCCAATGTGCATATGATTCCATCTAGCAATGCTAATGACCAAAACAAATCCATCCTCGACCTTCCCTTCTCTACTACATAGTCCCTCGGGCAATCTCGTCAATCAGGGAAAATTTTAAGGATGGAAATTTATCTTAAAGTTTAGAAACCTTGGCGAATCTTACTAGTTCCCAATATGCAAACTATAAAATGTTTAGTGATATTTTTGTAGAAATATTTATATTTCCAATGTTCTTATATTTTTCTATATTAAATTTTGGTGAAGGTTAAGTTAAAATAATTTTGTATTGTGGAATTTTGGTGAATATTTTTTAGGAAAGAGTGGAAATTGGTGAATCATTTTTTGGAAAAAGCATGGAAAATTAGCCAACCTGCAAATATTAGCCCCTAAAATTTTCCCTGCAGTCAATTCTTTCCGTGCAGTTACTCACCTTCCAAGTTCCGTTGGCACCCCCATCCTGGCAAGTCCATCCCTTGGCAAGGCTTCCTCGCATCAGAATATACAAAAACCAAGGCATGTCCCTACCTTAAAACCATCATATTGGTCATAGCATGCTCATGGAATCAATGGACACTATTGGGTACCACATCTCAAAATGGCCCTGTTTCTGAATGCTTTACTAGCATATTGCTGCATTTTCCAATTCCTTTTGTTGTTGCAAATTCTTGCAGTCGATTTCAAACACCCAACCGGGCATTTCATGCATCCATGTACTAAGCACATAACTTCCATTAGATTTAAAATAAATTGAGATAAATTCACATCATACCTCATTGGTAGCTCGTCAATAAGGTACATTTTCAATCTTCTTCACTCTTGTCACAACAAGTCAAACTAGCATATTTGACCAAATCAACATGTATAAAAATATCACATCAGGTTAGCTCAAAACATAACCATCATAGATCAAAATAAAAAATCACATGTAATCATCATAAACCAGAATCATAAATCACATGTAATCATAATAGGCCAGAATCATAAATCTCGTGTAATCATAATTAACATGCACAATAATACTGAAATAAAATACCAATACTTATCCTTTTTCAATCCTTAGCTTCTACCTTTGTCCTTATTTCATATGCTCTCTAGATTGGTTGCCACACCCAACCAACACCCAGTAGTGATCCGAATTGGATCCATGAAAATTATTAGAGTTCTATGACTGTATTTAATCAGGACAGACTTCAAAAACTTGTGAACGAAGAGCTATCAGGAAGACCTCTGGACAGTGGCAATTTGTAGCCAGCAAGGAATGATGAGGACCTCGGTCAAAGCGTGTTGACCAAGGCCCATGGAGACCGCGCAAGACACAAACTAGCAGTTAGGAAGTCCAGATCAGAAAACGAAGGCCGTAATTGTGCATCACTAGGCAAAGCCCCTCGAAATGGAAAGGCCCCGAGCGCTCAATCATAAGGAAAAGCTGAAAACCATGGGAAAAGCGCTAAAGAAAAAGGTGGGCCCCGCTCTCCAAAACCGACAGAATATCGAAGGCATATTGGGCGGTAAGAAGATTTGGCAGAAAACAAGCGATTCCATACATTGCATGATGCGTGTCTGGCGGATGAGAGAGAAAACCATCTCACATTACAGGCTAACGTCTGAGCAAGTCAACTGCGCGATATGAGCGAACACCGTAGGATCTGGGGGCTCTAGATCTGACGGTGGAGATTGCACCCGATGGGAAACTGGATTTGACGGGGGAATTAAGCCATGGCATATAAAAGTCTGAAGTCTGATTTGACCGTTGAATTGGCAGATGAATCATTACATAGCATAACCAAAATACCGAACCGTTGAGGAAGAGCTGGCGCAGATCGTGAGAGGACAAATGGTCACTTCGCTATGGGACGTTGGTGATGACGCAGAGGCAGGGAACTCCAAACAAATAGCAGCAGGCAATCCGAAGGGGTGGAAGAGGAAGCGAACAGCCAAGAACAGATTGGCTTTAAGCCATGAACAGATAGAAAATAGAACAGGAAGAATCAGAGAAGAGAACAGTGGGAAAAAAGACGAGGGAGACAGTAAAGCAAGAGGTAGAAAAGAAACAGAGAGCCAAGCTGACCTGCAGCGTAAGGCAGCATCGAGCAAATAAAAGGCTTAAGAGGTTCAAGTGATCCTTGTGAGGACATCTATCAGGAATTGAGCACCACATTGGACTCATCCCATTGAAGACCATAGAGGTCGAGACTTGGTAAGGAAAGAGTCTATGCACTCTAGTGGCTTGGGGAATCCAAGAACCACCCTACCAAGCATTATCTGTTTCAGGAGACTCAAGTTGAGCTCCTCATTGTAAATCTCTGCTTCAAAGACACAATAAAAGAAGGCCACCACTGAAAGCTGGACCGGAGACATAGCCCTGGAGAATAGGGTGAACTCCTTATTAATGTGTTGTGTTCTTGTATTTGCTTACTATGTTTCCCTTACTATTTTCCATTTTCCAGTGTCTGTCTAATTTGCAATCTAATCGATCCATTGCCTAAAATAACATAGACACACACTAGCACATGAGTCTATAATACCTTCATTCATTAATTATTTAGTTGAGATCACTCATGAGTGATTTTCAAATCAAGTGGTATCAGAGCTCAAGGCTATTAAGGTTAGACAAGCTTGTGTTGGGTTTAGTTGTTGAATGCTAACTAGATCAAAGCTCAAATTAGGAGAAGGAGAGTTGGTCGAAACTAATCTTGAAATTGGGAGAGTTTGTCCTCGGAAGACAATGTTAGAGGAAAGTTCTATGGGGCCAGACCCTCAATTCATAGATAGTTTCTTAGCCATAAAGTCCATGGTAGAGGAAATGTATAGGGATTTTAGAAAACACAAAGATGAAGATTCATCAGGCTCCAAACAAGATAAAGGAGAAGATGAGTCTCACTTCCATGACCACTCAAAAGGAAAGGGGAAAGAAGAAAGCTTTCTCCCACCTCCTAATAGCCCTGAACATAAAAAGAAGGTATCTTTGATTAAAATGGATGTTAAATTTGATTTACCTATATATGATGGAGAGTTGAATGCAGAAAAGTTGGACAATTGGATTAGATAAATTGATGTTTATTGCAGAGTGCAGAATATCGATTCAGACAAGAGCAAGATTCAGTTGGCAAGCCTACGCCTTGGAGGCACTTCCTTGAGTTGGTGGGAAGGCAGGACCCAAGCTGATATGAAAAGACATGGTAAGACTATCTCTGTCTGGAGTGAATTTGTTTCTGCAATCAAAAAGCAGTTCTATCCATTGGCCTACATGCAACAAGCCATGATGAGCTGGTAAACTCTTCGACAGTTGAAAGGGAAAAGTGTACAAGGATACACTCAAGAATTTAGAAAGAGAGCATTGATTCTAGGAATCTCATTAGAGTCACCTGAGACTCTGTTGAAGTACATTGGTGGTCTACACAGCTACATGAGGCACACTATCCTCATGTTTAATC
This sequence comes from Pinus taeda, assembly GCA_000404065.3. Classification (NCBI taxonomy): domain Eukaryota; kingdom Viridiplantae; phylum Streptophyta; class Pinopsida; order Pinales; family Pinaceae; genus Pinus; species Pinus taeda. Next base: position 178,364 of record APFE030273735.1, on the reverse strand, counting down.
CCACTAGTATAGATGAGGTATATGTACAAGCTACTCATCTAGAAGCTAGAGGAGAGAATGGAAGTCCAGAAGTTGGGGGATCATCCCAACCCACTGCAAGCAAGAATAAGGAGAAAAGAAAGCAGAAATGGAAAGATAGGAAGGCTAACACTGCACAGAAAAGAAAGGCTTCATGCACTTACTGTAAAAAGGATGGGCATGATGATGAGCATTGTTGGATTCTGCATCAAAATCTGACACCTAAGAAGTTCGAGGGAAAGAAGAAGAAGACTACTGCATCTATTTAGAAATATTTGGGGTCAGACTCAGGAGATGAAACAACTATTGCAGCCACAGATATAAGAGGTAATAATTCTAAAGCATCTACTAGTAATTCTGCACAATCTACTATTGATGAAGAAAATGAGAGAAAAAGACATGAGCTTTTCCATATTCGAGTTATTTCCAAACATCAAAAGATTGATATTTTGTTTGATAGTGGCTCACAAGTAAATTTAATTTTTGAAGCAATAGTAAAGAAATTGGGATTAGTGACTACACCTCACAAGAAACCATACCCCTTAGGATGGTTGAATGATAAAGCACAACTACAAGTGACTAGACAATGCAAACTCAAGTTTTCTTTTGGGTCAGCATTTGTAGATGAGGTTGAGTTAGACATAATTCCTTTGGATATATGTAGAATTGTTTTAGGAAGTCCTTACTTGTATGATAGAAAGGCTATCTTCTATAGAGCTAAGAACAAGTATCTACTTGTTAAAGATGGAATCGAATACTTGTAAGAGCTCATAAGCTCAAGAATAACTATACTCTCATAAACTTAGGATAGATGAAAAGAATGATAAATTCATGCAAACAATTCTTACTGATTGTTATAAAGGAAAGGAAACCTGATAAAACAATGTATTTGAGGGATGTAATGCTGAATAGAAAATTGATATAGAAAAGGTTGTTTCAGAGTATGATGTCTTAGTTCAAGAACCTAAAGGTCTACCACCAAAAAAGGGAATAGTGCATGATATTATTTTGCAACAAGATGTTCCACTGCCTAACATTGGAATGTATAGGTTGTCTGCTTTAAAGAATGCTGAAATCAAGAAGCAGGTGCAAGAGTTGCTCGAGAAGGCCTTCATCAGGCCTAACGCATCACCATGTGGGTCACCAATCGTTTTGGTGAGAAAGAAAGATGGCTTGTGGAGAATGTGCATTGATTACCAAGCACTGAATAAGATAACAATAAAAAATAATTATCCCCTTCCTCGCATAGATGATCTTTTAGATCAATTGAAGGAAGTTGTTTATTTCACCAAGCTGGATTTGCACAGTGGATACCGTCAGGTCAGAGTTGCAGAGCAAGATGCATGGAAGACTACTTTCAAAACAAAGCAGGGATTGTATGAATGGCTGGTTATGCATTTTGGCCTAACTAATTCTCCTGCTACATTCATGAGATTAATGAATGATGTACTCAGACCTTTTCTTGATGATTTTATTATTGTATATCTGGATGACATTCTGATTTTTAGTAAAACGTGGAAAGAACATTTAAATCATGTTAAGAAGACATTAGATGTTTTGAAAAGAGAAAAACTTTATGTTAAACTCTCCAAATGTGAATTTGGCAAAACCTCTCTAAGTTATTTGGGTCACATAGTAGGGGGAGGTGAATTGAAAATAGATCCCTCTAAAGTGGCAGTCATTGTAAACTGGCCTAAACCCAAGTCTGCTACAGAAGTGTGAAGCTTCTTAGGAGCAGCACAATATTGGAGGAAGTTCATTTCCAATATTTCCTCAATTGCAGCTCCCTTACATGCTTTGATAGGATTGAACAAGGTATTTCAATGGGGAGGCAAACGGCAGAAAGCCTTCGACACCTGTCGAGTCATAAGAAGGGTCTCTTTCACCTCTAATTACCTCACATTAATTTGTCAATCCAGGAACGTTTTGTTATTTCAAAGAGTATCTCAGTCGGAGGCTCACATTTTCCAGAGTAATGCTAGTAGTATAGTGCTCACGAAAATACAAGAGTAAATGGATGCTTGAAAGAAAATCTACTTACAGCAAAATACCTTGAAGCCTAAATCATTCATTCGGAAAAATAAGCAATATATCAGTCAAGGGTCCAGTAAAGATAACCCATCCCTTTAGAAACTGATGTCCAAAAGTAATCAAGGAACAGATCGTCGATCTGGGGACTAGACAGCAAATGTCAATGCCCACTACAGTCTCAGATTGTTTTGCACACCAAAGCAATAAGAATGCAAACAACAGGAGATGGAACAGCAAATAAGAAATGGAATAGTAAATAAGAAATGGAACGGAAATTAAGTTTAGTAAGCAACAACACCTTGGCCTACAAGATCAAATGCAACAACCGTGTCCTACAGAAATCAAATGGTAATCTTCTATCTTCAAGGACGAATCGAACAACACACAGAAATAGAACAGCATTGACTAATGATAGAATATGGAACAATACTAGAAAATCAAATATAAATATACAGTAACTTAACACATGGCACACCTTAATAGTAATCTGATCTTGATAATCCAATTGTCAATCTTAGTTACAAATAATATGACTATCTTTTATAATGAAACATCAACGTTCATAGATTTAATCAATCGCAAGGAAATATAATTTCTAAGATAAATTCAGTAATACCAATGGTCAAGTGTTACAAAACAGATACTCTGTAATGGAACAACAACAACATTCTATAAAGACCAGCAATATTATATCAGCACTTAAAGAAACAGCAATGTGTTGCAGAGTTATGATGTCTCTATGTCAGGAAACAATATCACTTAACAGATCAAACGTAATAGAGCCGTGAAGTAAAATAACAGAACATATTAGATTACCGAATAAATCTGATGATCAAACCACGCATAAACCAAAAGTAATAATACAAGAGCAAGTGTTCCTCCGGTCGGGCCCTTAGCCTACAGGGGTACACCACTTGAAGTTATTCCAGTATCAGAGATGAAATAGTAACCAAGTTTGTATTAATGCATAAAACAGAATTACAGTGGATCATTTATCAACGAGAGTCGATGATCAAAGTTTCAACTTTAAGAGAAATGACATAAAAACATAACTAACCCCCCAACTAACAGTGCTGCCCCTTTTTATATTGGTGAAGGCGGAGATGTCTAGGTACAAAAATAGTTAAAGTAGCGATCCCTCAGGATCAAAGCATCCTGAGGGATTCACCAAACTGTTGGCTCTCAGTTATTTCTTTACTTTCTTGCGCCGAGCCGATATCCCCATCTCCTTTCCTTGGCTGATACGCTTTGATTTGGTTTGCCTTATTTGTGTGCGGTTCCCCGCCAAAAGGACAGTAGTTAATATGGCTTCGTCCTTTCCTTTGGAACGGCAATCTTTCGTTTTTCCTTCTTCCTGCGTAAGAAAATGACAATTGTCAGTGTTTTCGTTTTGCATATTAATCTTACAGATTTTGTCATAATTCCTTATTATCTACCTAGTTCATGATGCAAAAGTTTTGTAAGTTTTAATGAAAAGATGCTGAAATAATCACCAAAAACATACCTTTTTTGTACTCCACACACCCCCCTGCTTACCCTGTTTCATGTCCTCATGAAAACATTATAGTTGACATGTAGGGCAGTGAGAGAGTAGGCTAGAGATGGGATTTCATGTGGAGGTCTACAGCCATGATGCATAACTAGGTGTTCAAAAAAATGGCCTAGCTGACCCTCAGGCATCTCGTACAGGACTTGGTAGCCAGGTGCAGGGTGCCAAATAATTGGGCTCCGGAACCTATACCCTAACCAGTATGGCCCTACTCTCAGGATAACTTCACCATAGAGGTGCAAGCGATCGGTGGGTAACTTAAAATTTTCATAATTAAATGGTTCCCTGAGTTGGATATTCGGATTAGAGATCTGATATCGAAATTTAGCCGCATCAATGGCAAGGTCTTTAATGGTGAGAAAATATTATATTCCATGCCAATTGGTTGCTGTATGAATGGGTCCTAATGCTTCAATTACACCTGGAGTCCCCATGAGGTTCCTATGTTCCCTCCACAACTGTACTGGATTCCTAGGCTCAGCTCTTACCCACAAGTCTAATCTGTTTTCTTGCCTTTGGAAAGCATTATAGGCTTTAAGCCATTTAATTTGATTAACCCCAAATGAAATAAATGCCTGCAATTGGATATCCCCAACAAAAGGGCCGGGGTTCTGCTTGGTCTTATGGTCTAACACAAGGTTATGGAGATAGAATTCACACAGTAATCTTTGAACCTTCACTCCATAATTCTTACATCAATTTATAAAATCATCAATGGTATTAATTTGTATAGGAGCGCCTGCTTTAACAGCCTTTATTTTCAATTGTAAATATCGTTCCATTAAAAACAAGGCATAATTCTTAGTAGGGGCTCTACATGCTAGGACGTCATTGTACAAAGAGCATAAGGTATCTTTATGCTTGATAACTATATCTAACCTACAGGTTACCTTTGCGAGTTTTTCTTCCTCCTTTCGCCACCCTTCAAAGGCCTGGATTTCAGATAAATTGACATTCCGTAGCTATTGTTGTAATTCTTCATACCTTTCCCGAGGGACTGTTTGTTCTGCGAGTTTTTCTATTGCTTGCTGAGCTTGCATCAAATCCTCTCGTAGGGTTACCATCCTCGGATCATTATTCCACATGATAGTGGTGAGCGGGAGGTTCACCTGAATCTTCCTATTGCGTTGCCCTGCATTCATAGTCTGCATCCTTTCAGAGGGTTGTGCCTCTATCTGAACTTCCTTGTCCTCGGTCAATATATCATCGGTTTGTACTTAAATATGAGCAATAGTAGAATTTTGTTCCTTTTGCTTTTGAACGGCAGTCTGCTCGTGAACAGCAAACTGTTTTTCAACGATGGTTTGAACAGCAGGCTGCTCTTCGTCAGCAAATTGAACAGCAGACTGTTCCTCAAAAAGGTTTGGAACAGCAGCCCACTTCTCGACAAGGTTTTGAACAATAGGATGGTCTTGGGTCCTCCAAACCTTTTTCTTGAGAGGTTTTGCTATAATGGTTGCATGTCTCCCCCCGAAGTCCATTTTACCCTTTTTCTTGTTTTCAAAATCCTGATCTGCTGTCGAAGTTGGATTATTATATTCAGCATTCTTTGATGTTCTTTCTGTAATCTCTTAATTTCCTCAATTTCCCTAGAAGGAATATTAGACTGTTTACTCTGGCCTGGACTGTCATCTTGATTGCTTCCCTGGTTTTCCTCCTGGGGTGCTCCTTCCATGTTTTGTTCAGGTTTCTCAGAGGCAAGAACCCTAGCTAGTTCTGTTACTTCCTGGGTGACTTCTTTTTCCGCCTCCTCTTCTTCCAAAACTTCTTCCAGTGTAGTCTGACTAGGATCGATTGTTCCTCCTCTGTATCACTTCTCTCTCCTGTCATACTTTCATCATGAACAGGCTGACTCTCGTTTTCTACCTCCTCGTCATGTAATTCTTCGAGTGCATTTTTATCCTGAGCAAAGTGTTCTTTTGGGTCTTCTTCAGCATGGAGTTCTGGTGGGCTGAGAGGTTGACCATATTCGCCCATATTGGCCAAGATTTTGGCCAATTCATCTTCTCTCAATGGATTTTGCAATGGGCTGCCTTCACGCTGCTCTGTTTCCTCCTCCTGCTCAGGTTGCTCAGTTTCTTCCTCCCTTCCTCCTTTCTCATTTGCTTTCATGCCTTCCTCATTTTATTCTCCTTCTAATTATGGGGGTTGCTCATCCCTAGAATCATCTACCTCTACTGGTTGGCTGGTATCCCCTTGGGAGTTCTCTAGCCTCCCTTTAATTCGTGCCAATCTAACTGATTTTCTTCGTTTTGATGGGCGATGTGGAGTACTGGTGGCATACTTTTCTGGTGTATTGGTGGCGTGCTTACGTTTTGGGGATGGCATGTTCAGTCGCCCATCTATCATGGCAATTAGATCTTCCCAACTGCTCTGCTGCTGGGTAAGGCTATGATTGACTATTAACCGTATCAACCCATGGTGACTGACAACTGATTCTACATGTTGTGCCTTTTTTATACTTCGTGCAACATCATGAAGTAAAAATTTTAAAAATTCAGGTAAATTTACAGAGCATTTATGCTTTAATATGGCTAAAAGTTTAAGTGTCATGTTCTTACCACATCTTTCCTGCCTTCACAGGTGATGTAGCGTTGAATAATCCTTGCCAATTCTGCCCATGGCTCTCCTAATGCTGCCAGTAGAACCCCTTTCCCTCTAATTGTCAAGTTCTGGCCTTCATCCTGGAAGGTTTCTATGATTTTCTTCAATCTTTCCTTCTTTAATGTCCATACAGGTCCGGCAGCTGGCAGTCCCCAAGACTTCAGCAATTATGTCATCGATGACTGCCATATGTCTCCCCCTCACTGTGGAGTGATCTTATTGCAAGTTCTGCAAGAATTCCATTACTACCGTCTCATTGGATTCCTGCAACCGATCGAGATAAGTTATCCAACCTCCTCTTGCCAGAATTTCCCGTGCAGCAGCAGAGACTGTCAATTTCGGTGGTTCTCTCCGAATTGACCTTCCTCCCATGTTTTTGATTTCTCTGTAAAACCTCAGAATTGACAATGGAATAGCAAGTTGTTCAAGCTGTTAAAACACAGAGAAGCTTAACGGACATAGCACTCGCTCAAAATCTAAAGGACCTTACTAATCTCATAGAGCATACTATGGAAATGGCTTAGGAACAGCAAGCCATGCAAAAATAAAAAATAGTATACCGTTGAGTTGTGTTATTCCCAAGTACGCAATTTCCCGAATGGTGATCTAACACGTAACCCAGCGAATAATGAGTTTAATCTCCCCCCCACAATGTGGTAGGCCATCCCCGGCCGTCAAATACAGGAGCGACGTGCCGGTCTGCCCTGGATCAAAGTCATAAAGGAACAGCGTATGGCAGCATGCCATGTTTACAAAAAATAGCAAGTTACCGAAATCGAGGTGCATACTCGGATCGCTTAACAAGTAAGAGATTGTTGTGATATGATGCGAGGCTGGGAGGATAGGACAGCTGCCATGCACATAGAGTCTCATGCGGTCATTGTCACTTTTCTACCATGATTGGTAGTAATAGATTACATGTTTTTGCAAGGTTCGGGAAATAATATACATAATTCTTATGTGATTTATTACTAATGTATAAGAAACATAAGGATGTTAATAATTACCTATTGGTGGAAGTAGTGTGACTTCAATACCATTAACAGAGCTCTGCTGCTGACAGGTGTCCATAACCTTGGCAGAATTCTTTGTTTCACCCATGGAACCATGGTCCTTTGTTTATGCTTAGGAAATGTTATGTGATGTCAAAATGTAGGCCATTATGCTAGCTTGGTGACCAGTTAGTTACAATGCCATTCACAAGGAAGGTGTGAAAGGTGGGCAGGCCGGCTCGTGATGAGGCCTCCTGTTCCAAGGGCTCTTTATTTTGATGTACCTTTTGGACCATATCCCTGGTGTGGTAGCCATAGTGGGATTTCCACTTCACTTTCTTCCTCATGATCATGGCAAGCTGGCTCTTAATGAGACCCCCTATCTTGCATTTGACAACTTATTAAAACATCATTTTTCGCTTCGTTTTTTCTTTCTTCTTTCATAAGGTACTTTCCCATTTATACAAAAAGGGTGGTTCAACACTCCTTAAGAGTAGGAATGGTGGAAGAAGTCTTAACATCTCAATAGGAACGTATAAACCCTTTGTTCTTATTCCTAAATAATAATCAAAGAAATTTGTGGAAATTTTAAAAGAACCAACATGATAAAGATAACCAATCAGATCAGAATTAGTGAAATAATGACGGAAAGGATAATGGGTAAGTGTGTCCCTTCCTCTGTCCTCTTACCAATTCAGAGCAATTTCCTATAAAAATAGCGATTTTATAGTTTACTGATTTCAATATGTTATGATTTTGTATTCATTACATAAGTGCATAGCTGTGTTCCAAATTACCTGAAATAGTAGGAACAGTGGGCATCCTTAGAACAGCAAGAAAAGAAAATAGGAATACAAGGATGTTGTTATTGCAAAAAGGAAGAGCAACAGAATGCAAGTGGTGTTCCTTTTGAAAAAGGAACAACAAAAATAAAAAATGCTGCTCCTTTATAAAAGGAACAGCAGAAAACACAAATGTCATTCCTTTTGGAAAAGGAATAGCAAAAATCAAAAATGTTGCTCATTTGGAAAAGGAACAGCAAAAAACACAAATTTCGTTCCTTTTGGAAAAGGAACAGCAAAAATCAAAAGTGTTGTTCCTTTGGAAAAGGAACAGCAGAAAGCAAAAAGTGTTGTTCCTTTAGAAAAGGAACGACAAAAATCCAAAGTATTGTTCCTTTGGAAAAGGAACAACAGAAAGCACAAATGTCGTTCCTTTGGAAAAGGAACAACAGAAAGCACAAATGTCGTTCCTTTGGAAAAGGAACAGCAAAAAAATCAAGAATGTTGTTCCTTTGGAAAAGGAATAGCAGAAAACACAAATGTTGTTCCTTTGAAAAAGGAACAGCAAAAACAAAAAGTGTCGTTCCTTTGGAAAAGGAACAACAAAAACAAAAAGTGTTGTTCCTTTAAAAAAGGAACAGCAAGAGCACAAGAAAAAAAAGAACAACGAAGTTAAAGCAAAATGAACGGCTGATTCACATGGTGCTGTTCCTTTGAAAAATGAACAGCAAAATGAAAATTTTGTCCCTTTGAGAAAAGGAACAGCAAAAAATAGTAACAGCAAAGTGTTGATACAAAAATATGTACAAAGAAATTATGTACAAAGTGTAAAAATAGATAAATCATTTAATGAATCACAGGTGAGGAAGACTTCTCTCCCTCCCCCAAAATTTTCGTATCAGAGTCTTCGCGTAGCTGCTGGCAGAAGGACTCCCGAGTGAGTGGTTTGTGATAAAGTCGAACTCAGTGACCATTTGCCTTAAAGGCATATCCAGAACCGTCAATAGTCATTAGAGTAAGAGTACCATTATCATGTACCTTCAGAATTTCGTATGGCCCGAGCCAGCGAGTTTGAAGTTTCCCGGGAAAATCCTTAAACCTGGAATCATACTGTCATGCGGAAAGAGTTATTTTTGCGGACAAACCTAACCTCCCTAGGAGTCTAAGACTCTCTAGTGACAAACAAACCAAACAAGAACAATCCTTCTCTAAACACACGTTATTCTATGAGAGATCAAGTGTTTTCTGATCTTACCTTGGATCCAAACGCTTGTTGCAGCAGTCCAGCCTTGCTAATCTAGATGAGCTCCTCCTTCACTTTAAGACCTGCATACACTAACAAAGCAAACGATTACATAACACCTGAATATTCATCATAAAACAAAGCATATTCATCACAT
>APFE030273735.1:104295-168978 GCA_000404065.3 Pinus taeda | reverse complement strand
CACAAACTGAAAGAGTAAAGATAATTCGAGAAGCACACACTTCTCTAATATCAGGTCACTTTGGGGTAAGTAAAACAGTTGCACAGCTGCAAAGATTTTGTTATTGGCCAAAAATGAACGAGATAATTTCTAGATATGTAAGAGGGTGTACTATGTGTGCAAAAAGCAAGCCCAACAATAGAAAACTAGTCTTGTACACTCCATTACCAGTTCCTTCTCATCATTGGGAAAGTGTTTCCGTGGACTTTGTTGGAGGACTTCCTAAATCTAGGAAAGGTCATGATTATCTATATGTTTTTGTAGATAGGTTCAGCAAAATGTGTATTTTGATACCTTGTAATAAATATATTACAGCTGAACAAACTGCAAAACTATTTTTTGAACATGTATGGGTTCATTTTGGATTACCCACTTTCACTGGATCTGATCGAGACACCTGATTTGTGGGAAAGTTTTGGTCAAGTCTGTGGGAACTAATGGACACCAAACTGAAGAAAAGCACAACTTTTCATCCACAAACTGATGGCCAGATAGAAGTAGTTAACAGGACAGTGATCCAGTTACTTAGGGGATATTGCAGCAAGCATCCTAAGCTTTGGGATGAACATTTATATTATGTGCAGCATGCTTACAATAGAGCAAAACATTCTTCTACACAGAGATCTCCTTTTGAGACCTATTTTGGTTTCACACCAAGGTCTCCTTTGGATTTTATCTTTGGTAAAGACACCACAGTTGAGGGACACAGTGATGTGGATAGGACAACTAGGTTCATTGAACAAATCTAAGAGATCCACATGGTAGTACAAGAACAGATGGAAAAGAGCCAAGCCAAATACAAGGCAAGGCATGACAAGCATCAGATGGGGCAGATTTTCCAAGTTGGTGACCAAGTCTAGGTGTATATCAGCAAAGACAGGATGCAAGGTGAAGGTAAAAAGCTAAAGCCTATCAGATATGGACCCTTCAAGATCCTTGAGAAGATTGGTGAGAATGCTTTTCACCTTGATCTACCAGCTTACATGCACCTCTACTTAGTCTTAAATGCAGATTGCTTGAGATTTTTTGAACCTTCACTAATTGAAGATCCCAAAGAGCGGAGTCAATTGCCTTCTATTGATGACCTGTTACCTGAATATCTTAATGAATTGCAGGAAGACACAGTTATGGATAGGAAGGTGAGGACGACGCGCAGGGGAGATGTTGAGTACCTCAGAGTTGGGCTAAAGGGTTCAAAGCCAAGCAGTGAAAAGTGGATAGAGATTGGACAAGTGAGACAATTATACCCTCACTTAGTCGATGCTTGAAAACCAACTTTTGGTGGTCCAAAAGCTTTTTTTCAGTGGGAAGGTCGTGATTCGAATTAGATCCATGAAAATCATTAGAGTTCTATGACTGTATTTAATTAGGACAGACTTCAAAAACTTGTGAATGAAGAGTTATCAGGAAGACGTCTTGACAATGGCAGTTTGTACCCAGCAAGGAACGACGAGGACCTCAGTCAAAGTGTGCTGACCGAGGCCCATGGAGACCGCACAGGATACAAACTATCAGTTAATAATTCTAGATCAGAAAACAGAGGTCGTAATCATGCATCGCTGGGCAAAACCCCTCGAAATGGAAAAGCCCCGAGCACTCGGTCACAAGGAAAATCTAAAAACCATGGGAAAAGTGCTAAAGCAAAAGGTGGGCCCCGTGCTCCAAAACCGGCGGAATATCGGAGGCATATTGGGCGGTAAGTAGATTTGGTAGAAAACGAGAAATTCCATACATTTCACGACATGTGTCCAGCAGATGAGAGAGAAAACCGCCTCTCATCGTGGGCTAATGTCCGAGAAAGTCAACTGCGTGATATGAGCAAACACCATAGGATCTGTGGGCTCCAAATCTGACGGCGGAGATTGCGCCCAATGGGAAACCAGATTTGACAGGGGAATTAATCCATGGCATATAAAAGTTTGAAGTTCAATTTGACTGCTGAGTTGGCATATGAATCATTACACAACGTAACCAAAATATCGAACCGTTGAGGAAGAGTTGGCACAGTTCGTGAGAGGACAAGTGGCCACTTCCCTGTGGGATGTTGGTGATGACGTAGAGGTAGGGAAATCCAAACGAACGGTAGAAGGTGATCCGAAGGGGTGGAAGAGGAAGCAAACAATCAAGAACAGATTGGCTTTAATCCATGAATAGACAGAAAACAGAAGAGGAAGAATCAGAGAAGAGAACAGTGGGAAAAAAGACGAGAGAGACAGTAAAGCAAGAGGCAGAAAAGAAACAGAGAGTCGAGCTAACCTGCAGTGTAAGGTAGCATCGAGCAGATAGAAGGCTTGAGAGGTTCAAGTGATCCCTGTGAGGACATATTTCTGGAATTGAGCACCTCATTGGACTCATCCCATTGAAGACCATAGAGGTCAAGACTTGGTAAGGAAAGAGTTTGTGCACTCTAGTGGCTTGGGGAATCCAATAACCACCCTACCAAGCATTATCTGTTTCAGGAGACTCAAGTTGAGCTCCTCATTGTAAATCTCTACTTTAAAGACAATAAAAGAAGGCCGCCAGTGAAAGCTAGACCAAAGACGTAGCCCTAGAGAATAGGGTGAACTCCTTATTAATGTGTTGTGTTCTTGTATTTTCTTACTATGTTCCCTTACTGTTTTCCATTTTCCAGTGTCTGTGTATTTTGCAATCTGATCGATCCGTTGCCTAAAATAACATAGACACACACTAGCACATGAGTCTATAATACCTTCATTCATTAATTGTTTAACTGAGATCACTCATGAGTGACTTTCAGATCAAGTAGGGAAAATTTTAATGATGGAAAATTCTCTTGAAGTTTAAAAACATTGGCGAATCTCACTAGTCCCTAATATGCAAAATATAAATGTTTATTGATGTGTTTGTAAAATTATTCAAATTTATAATGATTGTATATATACTCTCTATATAATATTGGTGATTTTTAAGGTAAAAATAATTTTATATTGTAAAATTTGGGTGAATCATTTTTATAAAAAATGGAAATTGGCAAATCTTTTTTTGGAAAAATCATAGAAAATTAGCCCACTTGCGAATATTAGCCCCTAAAATTTTCCATGACACCCAGTGCTTTCTCGTCAACCATGTGCACACACAGTGTACATCCCACACATACAACCACACACGGTATACCACACCATGCAATACATGCATTCGCACATGACATACAATGCATACACCTACAACCAGTGTACAACACAACACGATACATGCACATATGCCCGGTGTACGACACAACACAATATATACATACACCCACACCCAGTGCACAATACAAGACAATACATAGTCCTACATCCGGTGTATGACACAACACAACATGTATACATACACAATGTACATCACAATATGTACATCCCCACACAACGTGTGACACCTCAAAATGCATACACATACACCCGATATACAACACAATGCATACATCTATACCCAATATACAACACCATATAATGCATGTACCTACATCTGGCGTACAACACAACAAAATACATGTAACCCAACGAGTACACAATGTCACGCTACCACAACTACACAATGCACATACATAGTACCGCATGTACACAACACAACATATATGACATGCACACAATACCACACATACATGAGTACTATATGTACAACTTGTACATAGTACCACTAGTGCACCACACCACCTGCACAACATGTGCACAACATTACATGTACAGGGAACCACCTGCACAATGTGTACATAATGCCACATGTACACCGCACGACTTTTGCAATGTGTACACAATACCACAAGTGCATAGTACCACATGCACGATGTGTATGCAACACCACATGTACACAACACCACATGCATGACATGTACATAGCACCACGTACACACAACACCATTTGTACCGGTCTTCACCATCCTCTTAACAGGGCGAAATGCACCACTTACAGTCTAAGGCGATCTCTCTAGTTTCATGTCCCAATTAGACTTCACACTATTTGGAATGAGAGTCCCATTTGGAATGTTGTCCCGACTGTTGTATCATGTTTTTTAAAATTATATTTTGCACGGAGTGAACAAGGGAAGGGAAATCCAAATAAGACTCTCATTGAGATACAAGTTAGAATAGCTTATGGAAATATCTTAAGTAATAGACACAAAGAATACTACAACAAATTTGTAAATAGACATGAACCTTAAAGAAAAATGATAGCAAACTTTAATTAAGATGCAATAATATAGAAGTATACTAGATATCAATTGTAAATCAATCTACAACTAATAACCAACATGAAAACATATATAGATCAGCGAACAGTTCCTAGGAAGATAGAAGTTTTCAATTAACGAAATAGTGTATTAATCTTCAACACATGAACAGCAATCGAATACCATTAAACAACAACAAATAATAGTCTTACAACATTCAATAACATGTGGAATAAATTCTTGTCACAATACATCCAAGAGACCCAATAGTGGGAATGCAAAACGGTATCTTGATCTTCAAAGAAATTTACAAACTTTCCCTTTCAAAGTGCTCTAGGGAGTCCAAAAGCTAAAAGTCCTTATTGCTATCCTAAAGGGTGTATTTGTGCAAAGTGAGGTGATTTTTCACCTTACAATGACATTTAAACTACCCTCATGTCAAATTTCTACTTTACTTTATTTCTAATTCTATTTTATTTCACATAATTGCATTGAAATTCAAAATAATAAAATTAAACATCCTTTATGGCACTAATTCTGAGATAGCCAAGGCTAGGGATTGAAATTTTAATTCTTGGGTCAGGTAAACATGCCATGCCTTTTAATTAGCTACTTTGGACAAGACTTTGTTTGATATTAGCCTTTCATAGGCAATCTCACACTCGAAAGTACTGGGCATTATTGTTTTTACATCTGACTGTATTCAAAGGAATAGTGTAGTGAGCATCATGTGTAACTTTGTTGGTTTCACCCTATGTCATTCAATAGCCCCCTTGGTAGGCTTGGTGTCCTTCCAAGTGATGGCCAGCTTGTGTTCATCTATCGTTTCTTGTATCTCCCACTAGATCTCCTGTTCTAGCCTTATTTCTCCAAGTTCTCCAATGAGAACTATTCTATAGGATTTAATCATAACTTCCATCATGCTATGAAGTTATTGATAAATATTCAAGGTTCTAATTACATCGTTCCCTAACTTCTCTTGGGGTTGATGGTTAATTTGATCTCTGCCTTATCTTTTTCTCTACGTATTTCATATTTTCTTAGTAAATTTGTCAATTTTTTTGGATGCTCTATGCTATACCCATGCATTATGTCTATGGATAATAGGGCCTCCTTCATCACTATACCTTATTCTTTCATTGTATTTGAAATACCATTAAGTGTGGAAGTTTTCTTATGATGTGTGGCCAATTCCTCGTACAATTGCTTCATAATATATTCTAATAACTTGTTTTCTTCTAGTGTTGTTGCTTGAAAATCCTTATCATTTGACCTTGAGGCTAACAAATCTTGATTCTCTTTATGAAGCCTATCATTTTCTTATTGTGCATTACTCAAGCTCCTTTCTAATTCCTTGACCTTATCTATCAAGTGCTCAATGTTTATTCCAATGGAAGGAAAGAAATCTAATCATGCTAGAGAAATAGCTAAAGTATTGTCCATAGTGTTAGACAATATATTCCACTTAGTGATCACTAATATTGGTTTTGCTAGTTCTTGGGCTAAATGTTTACATCTTTCTTAGACAATCTTGTTGGAGTTGCGATCAAAGCAAAATCTTGCAAGATCTAGGACTTGATTCCCTTCACTAGTGATGAGGCTCATCAATAGGTACAACATAAGGGTCATAATGACATCCCCCATGTTTATAACTATCTCTTTCTCACATTTATTTACATTTTTTTGTATATTATGCTTAGTGAGGGGTAAAAGATGTTTTGTTATGTCATGTGGCCTAATATGGTTTAAATGCAGGAAGTGGAGCAATTTTGAGATGATTTCAATGCAGACAACATAGAGAGATTCTAGGAGGTTTTCCACCTCCTTAACTCCCTAAATCATCCAAAATCACCACTCCCTCTCTCTCATCAGCTCGAGGTTATTGGCAGTGAAGAAAGTGCATTTAAAGAAGATCTAGATCCACCCTTCTCGATTTTTGGGAGACAAACATTCCTATTTTCTTAGGAATTGTTAGTAGCTAATCTCTTGTATAAATAAACATGCCAAAGAGCTCATTAGGATTTGAACTTTGTCAACTAAGAAGTTATTGAGCTCAGGCACATGATATTGTTATTTTTGGTTGGTTATGTGATGTATTTGGAATTGATGTAATGATAATGAGAAGTTTCTTATTGATCCATCATTGAGGTTGTCCCAAAGGGATGATCCTCTTGGATTTGGGCCCAACCCCGATGTATTAGGTCCCTCTTATGTATTGGTATTTCTTTTTAAGTTAGAATTTTTATTAGTTCTCTGCATTTCATTAGAACAAAACCCCTCAAAAATCTTGTAATTGCAACATCCATCTCATCTCTCTCTTGGAAGCATGAATGGAAGAATCTACAATCACAACCCAAAAATGTTATGTTTATTATTTCTTGCAATAAGTTCTATGTTAGTCATCTTGTTTTGCATATGTTTGTTGTAGCTTAGAAGTTGATTTATTAACTAGATAAGAGTTTTTGGCATAAATTATATGGTGTTTAAATTCAACTCATCTTTTCCACCATTGGTTATTTTATTTTGTCAAATAATAAAAGAGTATGTGCATGTGATGTTGCAGAGATGTTTGGATCTGCAGGAAAGGGGCCTTTCACCATCTCCATCCAGGACTTCTTCACCCTCTTTGATGAATCCCAAAATTATGTTCTAGAGCTCATTCCCTTAGGTCACCATGAGCATCCCTCTTAGTTCAAAACATGCCTTCCTGAGGTGATGATCTTGGCTATGGGTGTTGGCCACCTTTCATCCATCCACCTTGTCATCCCTTGATCTCATCATTCCTACCTCCTAAACCTTCTCACATCCTTCTTGTAGCAATACAGCGCACCTATAGCAGCTTCTTGTAGCTTGCCTATAGTAGCATATTTCACCCTTTGACTTAGTTTAGGATTAGGTTGACCCCCAGCTACGACTCCATGATCAAGGGAAGCACCTAGGCCATTCCAACCATCCCTTTTCTTTCACTGCAAAATAAAAATGCATTAGTTTTTTTATCACAGGTTTAACAAAAATAGAACATTGATTTATATGCAAGTGTGAACTAGATAGATGGTGCATGAAATCTTGAGTTATTATTTGGCAGGGTAGTTTCCTATTTACAAGTGGATTTGGTAGCTATATGGTTGATTGCAAAATAGTGTAGTTTCCTTTTTGCAAGTAATGTAGCTCTTGTTTTATTTCATGAATTGATTCAGTAGCATTTACAAGTTAATAGCATCTACAAGTTGACATTTAAAAAGCATTTTCCTTTTTGTCATTATAGCTAGCTTCTAAATCACATCTTCACTAGTTAATTTCCTTCCAATTCAATAGAAAGAATGGTCCTAGAGCACTATTGATCAAATGTCCTGGTTGACGGTGGCATGAGTAGAATCCAATCTACTATGTATATAGCACTGTCACCTCAAAGTTTGTACAAACCCCGGGTTCATAAATAGAGTTGAGGAGCCCTTCGAAGTTGCAGCACTCTTGGTGCAATACTAGGGCTCACCAACTAGTTTTTATACCCACCTCTCCTATGAGTGGTATCGAAGGGGTTGAAGGCTCAACGTCCATCATGGAGAGTATGACTTGAGATTCCTTCTCAGTTTGCCTCATTTGTCTTGTTTCCTCCTGAGCTCATTTGTCAACTATTTCTTTCGTCAATATTTATTATTTTTGCTTCTTTCTTTCTTCTTCTTGATTTCTTCTTTCTTCCTCTTGTTTCTTCGTTTCTTCTTCCTGCTTTCTTTTTTATTCTTCATGTTTATTCCTTTCTTCTTCCTCTCTTTGAAATCTTACTTTTTCTTATTTAACATTTCTTTCTACCTTGGCTTTCTCCTTTCTTTCTCTTTCCTTCTTGAGTTATTTATCTTCTTTCAATCCCTTTTTTTTTCTTTCTTAGTTGCTTCATTTTTTGTTTCCTCTTTTGAGAAACTTTTTTATCTTTGGCATCTTTTTCTTTTGATGACTCCCCGATGGTAGGTTCAACACCATTCATTGGTTGAGGCTCATTGGCCTTTTTCCATGCTTCCATGACTTCTGGAACATTGTAGTAGTTCTTAATTTTCTCTTGATTTTCATCAATGTTTGATGTGTATGTCCATCTATATTTTAATTGAGAGTGGTGAACCACTATTATGCTTCTTGGATCATACATGTGGAAATTGAGTTCTCCACATTTTAAGTGTTCCATGTCAGTGGCTTTGGCTTCCATTTCTTTATAAATTTTTACATAGTATGTGCCTACATAGAATGGGTAGGTAGACCATGGTGCATTCTTCATTCGAACAAACATACCTCCAAATCCCATTATCACTCAGTATGTTACTTCATGTAGAATTATTTTTCCATGATGAATTGTGGGAGTTGATGTGGGGATTTATATGCCTCAAACACCCTAATGTATGTAGCATCGGGTGGTGTGAACCAGTCAACTAAATCCTACAATGTTGTCTTGGCACAATAATACATCCAAGGCACTTCACTATCAAAGAGAATGTGAAAAAATGGTGAGATGAATTCTTCTACTATTCTTGAGTAAGGTGATCTATAATGATTCTCCCATAAATCTCTACAATAGATGTGAATCGGTTGAATCTCAAGGGAGAATACCCATCTCTATCCCATAATCTAAAATTCGTATCTAATGCATATACAATGGAGAAGGTATGAAGCCATGTAAATTTGTGTTTGTTTTCCTATTAGTGGATTTTGGGCTTCTCTTACTCTTGTTTGAATATAAGTTGCTAGAATCTTTTCCCATATAGATACACTTCCTTCTTAGGGGCACATGTACATTAATGGCACCTGGCTCTCTTCAAATGTATATGTATTCGATTTTCCATATATTTAGGAAAACATGGGCACAATAAGTTGATATGATCTTCTTAGGAACTTAGTATTGTAGACCACATCAATCTTATTCTAAAACTTTTTAAGTCTTGCCACCAAGTCTTCGGGATATCTTTGTTTCTTAGGCCAAAGCTATTATACCATTTTGTCATTAGTGCCACTTGATATCTGGGAAACTTTTAGTACTTGGTGATACGGGGCTATGTGAATGTTGCTACACCTTCCCCGTGGTTGTTTCAAATGGTCATATCACTAGCCTCAATGCATTTTTTTATTCATTCAATGATCTTCCCACCAGGGAAGACTACAGGATGTGATGTAGCTTCATGCAATGAAGATCATCTGACATTCTAATATACTTCACCATATTCCTCATCATCATGAATATCCTTCCAAGAAAATAGCTAGTATATTTCTGACCATGTGATAAACATGGACTTGTCAATAAAATAATTTGTATATGTATATGTCATGACTGAGGAAATGGAGCTTCCCTCTGACTCCTCTTATGTTATCTCTTTTCCCAATATCTTGTTTAGTGGTTCCATCTCTCTTGATAATGAAGAAATGTTGAAAAACTGAAGGTCTATTGTACCTAGCATTTCAAATGTGTTCATCATGAAAAAAATGTTAGGAAGACAATTGAAGCTTAATTGCGCAGTGCAAGGGGATATCTCAGAATGTGATCAGGGAATGTGTTGTTGCATAGGGAAGGCTTAAGCTAGGTGCAGATGATGCATGTGTGATGTAATATATATTGGGATGATGGGTGTCGCATTTCCTGTCAATGTAGAAGTGTGAGGGGCTTGTGTCATTGTGAAAGGGTTAAAGGAAGGTTAGAAATATGGCTTGTGTTACAGCAATGTTAATACATAATATCACATTGGGTAATGTATCTTGGACTTCAGAGATTCTATATTGAAAATAAGGGAACACTAGGATATAAGGCATGTTTGTGTAAGGGTTTAAAAAGGTATTCAGTGCTATGCAAGGCTACGACATAGTCCAATTGTGAAGGATGCATCGTTGCACACAAGGGTAGGTTAACCTGCTCCTGAGGGTTGCAACATAAAGAAGTATTGAGAGAATGTGTGAGGCAATATGGGGTAAGAGTGATAGAATGTGTAATAGGATTAAGTGGGGGAAGGGTTTGTTCATATATGAATACAAGGAATGGGGGGAGTCAAGGAAAACCAATGAATGTGTGTAAAGAAATATAATGCATGAAACAATATGACAAAGAGATTATTGTAGGTAAGGGGCGTGTAGAACTTAACTAACATGTGGCACGAAGACTCTAGGATCAGGTGGTGCAGTGCACCTCAAGAGGGCAAGGAAGCACTAGTAGGATGTGATTCGTTGAGGAAGTAAAGAGCCCTTATGATAAAACAAATCATGAAAATTTATTGGGGGGAGGCATATTTATAATATTTCGAACATGTGAGGTGCATTAATGTGCCATTAATTCCATTTCACAAGGTTGAAGGCGGTGTGTTAGACATAAGAAAGAGCATTGCACCGCACTATGAGAATGTGTTGGGCTATACTAGAGAGTTATGTTGTGCTACCTTCCAGGAGTGCATTTCACTAAACAATTCCCTAGTCATCCTTAACTTAAAAATATTATGACCTCATTGACTTGGGGTTCTAAAGCAGGGTATGATAGAGATTTTCATAGCTTGAAAGAAAGGGGATTCCAAAATTTTGGCTTTTGTCAGATATTTTTGGGTTGTTGTAGCTGCTAAAAAATTTGGTGAATCACTTGTAGAACCTCAATATCTCTGGTTTAACCATTATTTCTGATGAAGCCTAACATTCAGGAAGTATTGATTTAAATATGTGGATAGAATTCGTTCAATTGTTCAGCCCCAGTTAAATTTTTAGCCTTATGTCAACATGTCTTGTTCTCATTTTGTGTCACACCAATTTAAATAAGAGAAAAACACTAAAAGATTTGATGGGAAATGGGGATATTGTGCAAGTGATTTTAATATGTTCATAATTAATACAAGTCTTTGGTGTTGCTTTGTTGGCAGTGAACATCCATTTCCTTGGTAGATTCACTTAAGAAATCAAAACCATTACTTCGCTACAAACAAGCATCCATAGCCCCGGTGAAGTTACTTACATAACCTCTCTGTGCAAGAAGCCTTTATCATGCATTTACCCTTTTATTTATTTATCTTTGCATGCAATTTGCGTTATTTTTTGGAAATTGAATGCTAAGGTAGATGAGGGATCTAGACTTATTTTATTATCAAAGAGTTTGTTCCTTATGTTTCAAAAACTTTAACGATTTTATGAAATGAGATTGCTAACAATTACAATTTTCTCCCCATCCCTTCTCTAGCCAATGGTTCAACACATTCATGTACATAATTAATTGGTCTGGGATTAATCAAGTTATGAAGATCCTATTAAAGATTCAGTTTTTACCAGCTTTAGCGAGTTTCCCATCATATTGGATTATTATTTTCTATGTGAATGGGATAAACTCATAAAGGTGTTTCGGACTTTATTAGTTGATGGAGATGTAATGTTATACAACCGATGAACAAAAAAAATTCAAAGGATGGGCGAGTTATTTATGTACAAAATCCACATATTTATGTATAATAATATGGCATTTGAAATGCATACAAAAAAAATTCAACAAAACAACATAAACAGATAAAAAATAAAAGCATAAATCGGAATACATACAAAGGAGAACAACTCAAAAAGTTATTATTTGAAATAATATTTAAGGTATTGGTCATTAATAGGGAGGGACTCAATCTCCCCACATAAGGTTTGTGATGTTTAAGTATTAAGGCCAAACTTATCAGGAATGAGGAATGGACCAAGTCATAGGGATTGGAACTTGGTGCGTTTTCACTTGTATTCATGTTGTTTGTCCTATTTTAATACAAGGTCGCCCACATGGAACTCTTTATCACTTGCGGATTTTTTATTGAACCATCTTTTAATCCTTTGTTGATGGGTTGAAAAAATGGAACGAGATTTTATCCTTTCTTCCTCAAATTTCAAACTAGTATCAATTTGGATTTGAATGGTAGGGAAAAACCTGCCACTAGAATCTTGAGAAAGTTACATTAAGGCAGACAGATAAAGAATGGGAGGCAGAACGACTTCCTTCCTATATACTAGGAAGTAGGATGAGATTCCTAGTGAGGAATTAGGTGTCACTTGGTCAACCCACAGATCATTATATAAATCATTGTGCCAATTACATTGTTGGGAAACCACATATTTCTTAATGATATAGATTAGGTTCTTGTTACTTGAATCTATTATATTATTACCTTGGGGATAGTAATTTGAAGAATGATTTAAAATAATACCTTTATCCAAAGTAAATTCATATAATTTCAATGATGAAAAATAATTAGCATTAAAAACAAGGGATATTGGAACCCAAACCTAGTAATGATGTTTTTCTCGATGAATTGTATTACCATTTGATAATTGACTTGCTTAAGCGGAATGGCTTCAACCCAATGCGTGAAATATTTTTTAACAGTAAGGATATATTGGTGTTTTTTGGATGAATGAGAATAAATTTCATCAATAACATCAAGCCCCATTTGTTCAAATGTTTCTTTGACTCTAACTGGTTGTAATTAGGGGAAGCCGCTCTTTTCTTCCTTCCGGCACACTTTTTGCATATAGAGCACTTTCTTGCATACGCATGTGCATCTCTGAATAGAGTGGGCCAATAGTAACTTGCACAAATAATCTTGTGTGTCATAGTTTCACTAGAGAAGTGACCTCTAATTGGTCCATCATGAATTTAAATAAGAAATTTGCTTGCTACGGATAATTCTAAACACACAATAAGATTATATTGTGATGTCTTCTAAACATAATACCATTTATTAGAGTATATCGAGCGGAATTGAGTCTAACTGCATGTTTTTCTTTGCTGAAAGTTTTGGAGAAAAGGTTCCATATTCCAAATACTGCCTCAAATTGATATACCACAATGGTTTTGTAGTGGAATTATGCACAAAATCTAAATTACACATCACAATTTCGTTGTCCCAAATATTAATTATCTTAAGTTTTGGGGTGGAGAGCTTCTGCAACTAGTTTACATAGTCCATGATCCTTAATAGTGTGTGTTGGTTTAAATTTGAGGTCATTTTCTTGCAGTACCTTCATCTAGTTTCCTCGTAATTCTCCAACTCCTTTTATTTGAATAAAAATATAAATATGGGATGGGGAATGATTACCTTGGCGTACCTCTTCAATATATAAGGCTTCACGTTCTTCACGAATTTGTAGATTGCATAGGTTTCCTTATTGATAGGGGATATTTCAATTTTAATCCCTTGAATATTGGTGCTCATGAAAGATATAGGTCATTTTTCTCCTTAGTCATCCTTCTGCGTGAGTATCGCCACAAGAGACAAATAAGATGAAAAATTATAAACCATGAATTCCTTATTAAAATCAGGACTAAACAAAGTGGGGGCTGCAGCAATAACTTCCTTGATTTTTACGAAAGGCTCCTTTTCTTCTCAATTCCATTTGAATATTGCACTCTTCTTGATCATATCCTATAAGGGTTTTGCGACTTGAATGAAATTGGATATGAACTTCCTGACAAAGTTGATCTTCCCCAAGAGACATTTTTATGTTGGGGTATGGAATCCATGTGGTTTATTTTTCTCTTTTTGGATCAATGTTGATTCCACTCTTAGCAATGATGTGTCTGAAGAGATTACCCTCAGTTACTACAAAGATTTTTTTCTTGGGGTTGAGTGAGATCCTATATTTCTTGCAACGCTCAAAAATTTGTTTAAGATGAAATACATGGTTTGAGCGTATTTTGGAAAACATTTTCATGTCCTTAAGATATATGACCACACTTTGTTTGATTAGTCCCCTGAAGGTAATGTATTTCCCATTGAAAGGTGACCCCAACATTCACTAGCCCGAATGCATATGTCTATATGAAAATGTGCCCACTTGGTTCTGAAAGTTGTTTTTAATCTTTTCCGTTTAGAGAATAGAACTTTATTGTAACTAGAAAATCCATCTTGAAGAGAGAACTTTTCAGAACATGATATTTCTTGAAGAATTATTTCCATGGACGGAACAAGATAATTGTATTTATCGAAGGCTCGTGTGAGATTGTTGAAATCCACGTACAACCGAATCTCTCCTAAATTATTTCTAATGGGTAGCAAGTTGGAAACCCAAGTGGAATGTCAAACCTTAAATATGATCTTTGCATCCAACAACTTCTTTAGTTCCTTTTGCATTAGTGGTTCTAGAGTTGGAAGTAATTTTCTCAGCTTCTACTGGAATAGCTCGACATCCTCCTTTATGGGAATCACATGTTGAATGACCCGAGTGTTGTACATCTTTAGATCATCATAACTAGAGGAAAAATCATCTTAATACTGCTTGAAAAGTTGGATAAATGTTTGATGTTCAACTGAGGTGCAACATGTATCAATATTCACGTACTTAGGATCCTTTTCCATACCAATCTTCACTTGCTAATGCCTCAATGTTGAACTTTGGATTTTGGTATTTGGGGGACCCTAGAAGTGGTTTTTGAATTCATACAACCTATCCAATGTAACCTTTAGGGATCATGTTTCATTTTCGTAACTTTGCTTCATCCTCTAGATATTTTTCATGTTCATCCTCACAGACAACCATATCTTTAAATATATTTGAATTGGTGATGAATTCCAAGATTTGTCCATCATCATTGAAAACACAATGATTAGTCATGTTATCCAAAATTGTGGGTTTATAGACTATTTCAATTGAAAATACATGTCTCAGAGGTGTGAAACAAGCTACTGCATTGGCCAAGGTATCAATTAAAACATTCCTAGATATAGGCATGGAAACAATATTCAAATCTTTAAAAGATGAGGTAACTCACCATACCTCTCGTTGGTAGTTTCTTAAATGTGGATATAAACATTAAATCGTGTTGCATACCTGTCTGGTGAATATTTCTAAATCACCAATAAACTTAATGTATTCTATCTGCATATTGATGGATTTCTTTAATCCAAATATTAGTGCCTCGTACTCAATTATATTATTTGTGCATTCAAATTCTAGGTGACATGAAATGAGAGTTTTATTCTTTGTTGGGTCGAGCAAGATGCAACCTATAACAACTCCATCCTAAGTTTTCGATCTATCATAACATAGAGTCTAAATATTGTTATTTACAGATGTATTATTATCTAAACTAAGATTATTTTCATTTATTATAAAATCCTCATTTGCACTAGTCGGATTGCAAGGAAGGAGTTTTTAATTTTTATCTAATGGAACCAATGATGTTTATGCCATGTAGCAACCGATTCTTGATTCCAACAAGAAATTTCCCACCATTTTCTGAGCAAAACTAATGGGGTCATTGGGTTCTTCACATTTTCTCACGGTATACTTTATATGTGTCTCACTATCCACCCTGATCTGATTATTTTTTCCTTTACAGGGGAGCCACAAGTGAGACCAATCAGTAGAAAAGCATCCCTGAAGCTTTTTGGACAATATATGTTAAAAGAATGTAGAAAATCATGTAGATTCACAAGCTCATGCAATGTACTAAAGCACAAGACAAGAATCTACTTCTACTATCAACCAGTGGAAGCCAATAGATCGATGAAAACAATATGAACAACAAGAAGACAAATTAATGGCACATAACACAAGATGTATCTAGGGAAAGTCACTGCTCAAAACCTCGTTATATGTATTGCATATATCATAAATATGGGTGAAGATACAAATATTGTTCTCACTAGAACAATTCTTCACGAGTATGCTCAACTCTCTCAACTTACAAGCAATCTCTTAGCCAACACTTAGCCAATTCTGTAGCTCTCCAGGCCCCTATTTCCTTACGTAATTCCTAGGATGAATAGCCCATATTTAAAGGGAATTCATGCTTCCAAAACTATGCAATCAAAAAATAGGTACTTATCTAATTGCATGCATGATCTATACAAATCAGTAAATCATACAATTGATAGTACATTATCCCTGCACTCTAGTCTCAACCGAGCCTTTCTCATAATCGACATGCATGGGTTTCTGATGAAGGAAACTTCAGTTAACTAGAGTGACACTTGTGGATGCACTACTGCACCAACTGACTGCTAACTCTTTTTTAGTTCCACAAACAGTTTGGAACTAATTTAACTGAACATAACTCAGTAAATTGAGTGATCTAATTACAACTCACAATTAAAATCATCTTAGACCCCTAAAACTTAGGTAGAACATATACATGACTTCAAAAAGACTTCCAACTCGAAATTCCTAAGCTAAATAAGTTAATTAAACTTAATTAACTATTTACAAGTTGCTATGAGAATAGAATTCAATTTTAATTCTCAATTTAATTCAAGGACAAATTAAACTAGAATTTCTTGTTTCCATTTCTCAACACTCCCTCTCAACGAGAAAGGGATTATCAGCTACCCCAATCTTGTCTTTGTGAACCTTGAATTTACATCTTGGCAATGTCTTTGTCAAAATGTCAACAACTTTCTCCTCCGTGGGAATGTACTCTAACGACATGATCCGCCTCAAAACACAATCTATGAGATGATGATATCGAATACCAATGTGCTTGAACTGATCCAAAATGGATGCTAAAAAACCCTCTAAGTCTTCAAAAATAAAAAAATAAAAACTATCGCATGAGGAAAAACCTTTACAAAAGGCAGATTACACTATCGCAAAGGAAAAACAAGAAGAAATGGTGAAAACAGAGTCTATCGGAGGATTAAGCAACTTCGCATAGGAGCCATCAGATCTGGCCGATCAACGGCCCAGATCTAATCGGTGTATCGCAGTCAGAGGTGGCAAGCAGAGTCCATCGGGAGTACCCTTATGGGAAATCGCGATAGCGATTGACATGATTAAACAAGGGCCATTGATCTATGCACGCAGCTCAACGGTCCAGATCTATTCGCGCCATCGCATCACCAAAACACACACTGAAGGACTTATCGGGGCCTAAGGACTATGCGATATGCAATTGCGATATGTCGCATCGCAAAATCACATCATGAAAATACAGAGGAGCGGGGACAATACATATGCGACTTGCAATAAATCCGGACCCGACGGGTCTTATGGGTACAAATATATATATTTTTAGTTCCGTAAAAAGGAGTATTTCTATGTAAAGTCGCATTTTCGTTAAATAAACAAAAAACAAAGGAAATGTGAATGGAGCGATAAAATGGACCTGAAAGGGTGTATATATGCAATGATATATATTTTGAGTTCTGTAATGAGTGGGATTTTGGGCGGGCCTTAGGCGGTAAGTGGTATTGGTCGGGCTCTGCCCAAGCCCATACATTGGCCGACATGTGGCTAGGCGCCATAGAGAAAACCGCCTTTTTGAGCGGGTAATCTCCACGCGCATAAGCCACCCAAAATCAATAGAAATTGTTGGATCAATGATCACTTGCAATAGCGCCCAAAGACAGATTTGAAAGGATTACAGAGCGGAATTGATAATATTTCAGGTTCGATAGAAGGAGTTTTGGTGGATTTTGACAGTGTTTCTATGTATTTCTCTGAGTAAACAGAGAACAACTGTTTTGATATTTTTAATGCGCCAATGGTCCCTTCCATTACAAGAAAGGTGGTGACCATCCCTGAAGACGTTTAACAATGATTATTTAATGCTTAGAGGGGATTCCAATGGACAGAGGTCGAGAGCCAAAGAGTCTGAAGGGGAAAACGAACAGACAAATGCCAATTGGCTTAAAAGCCACTGAATGATAGAGACAATAGCAGGCAATGTTGAGACAAAGAGAAGACAGAGACAAAGAGTGAGAGGGAGAGTCTATGTACTCAGAAAGGCTTCATGGATTCAAGCAAAATCCCTGTTGTTCATTCATGTTGTATTAAGACTCAATTTGAGCTCACATTTGTAAAAACTCTACTCTTGAAGACATAATAGAGAGGTCACCACTGAAAGTTGGACCAGGAGATGTAGCCCGAGAGTTTTGGGTGAACTCCTTGATTATTTGTTGTGTTATGTGTGTATCTGTTATATTTTTTCTAGCTGCTTCATTGTCTATATTATTCGCAATCTTATCAATCTGTTGCACTAAGTAATATAGGAAAATCCCACACATGAGTCTATAATACCTTAATATTAGTCTAAGATCTCATTTTCAAATCAAGTGGTACCAGAGCTTTAGGTCTGCTAAGGTTAGACAAGCTTGTGCTCTGATTTTGAATGCTAACTAGGTCAAAGCTCAAACTAGGAGAAGGAGAACTCGTTGAGACTAATCTAGAGATTGGAAGAGTCTATTCACAGAATAGAATGGCCGGAGAAGTTCCATTGGAGTCAAAATCT
The DNA here is from genome assembly GCA_000404065.3 of Pinus taeda. Lineage (NCBI taxonomy): Eukaryota > Viridiplantae > Streptophyta > Pinopsida > Pinales > Pinaceae > Pinus > Pinus taeda. Next base: position 150,565 of record APFE030273735.1, on the reverse strand, counting down.
CTGTTCATGGATAGTTTTATGACAATGCGAGCCATGGTGGAAGAGATGTATCGAGAATTCAAGAAGGGTCGAGGTGAGAGCACTTCAACACCCAAACAAGATAAAGGAGCTAAGGAACCTTCTCAAGATGCCCATCCAGAGGGCAAAGGGAAAGGGGAAAAGACTCCTCCATCATCTCCTGCACCATCGCCTCCATCATCCTCATCTTCTAGACAGTTTTTCCTAGTCTAAAAATACACAGGCATTGTGCATCAGGCAGGCATTGTGCATTGGGACCAGTGCACTGCGCATCGGCCAGGGAGGTTCCAAAATCACTCAAATTGATCCCAAATTCTCTAATGTTGCATTTCACTCCTACAAGTAAGTTTTCATCCATCTTGAGCTGAAATTAGTCTTCTTCATGTTTTGTTCATGAGTTTGGTTTCCTAAAATCAAAACCCTAGCTTGCCTTCATACATTTTCACCTCATTGCAAAATTTTCACCTCATTGCAAATTTTCACCTCATTACAAAACCAACATCCTTTTTCCCTTTTCCCAAACTTCATTGCCCTAAAATCACCCATTTATTCCTTTTTCCCTTTCCCTTTTCCCCTAAGAAACTAATTCCCTTTATTAAACCCTAAGTCCCTCATAAGTCAAAACCCTAGTTTCCTAAATCTTTCCCTTCATTCCCCTATTCCACTTCATTACTATTGTTCCATTTGCAAAATCTCTCCATACTCATCTTCTTTGTCCCTGCCCATTATCATTGTTCACCATATCATCATCACATCACATCATTAAGACAAGCATCATGGAAAGAAGAAGTGAATCAGATTTTGAAGAGGACACACTTAGTGATAGCTCAAGGGAAAGAAATGTGCAATCCATAAAGCCTCACAAGGGTGGAAAAATCATTAGGGAGAAACCTATTAGCATGAGTGAACTCCTTGCTTGCCCACTAGCCACCACATGTTTCAGGTATCAGTCATGTTTTGAGTTTTTTGAAATGGTTGAGAGGCTCAAATATCACCATGAGTTAGCAAGGCAGTTTGTGATAAACATGGATAATAATATGGTGCATCTTGCTGGGGTCAATTTCACTCTTTCACCATCTATCATTGCAGAGGCCACAAGAATGCCAGATGTAGGGGAAAAGTGGAACAAAAGGAAAAATATCAGTAAGCAGCATTATGAACCTTATATCAAGGCCAAGTACCATGGTAAACTTAGCAGGGTGTTTCCTTTCAAATTCTTGGAGGACCGGTATTTTCCACTCATGAAGCTTATCATCAAATACTTTACATGTGAGGGTAGGTTCTCTAGAGTTTATGCCTACCACATCAAATTGCTTATGCACTTCATCAGGGTTAGAATGATGAGCATTCCTTATCTCATATGTAAAAACATAGAGAGGGTGATAGTGATTGCAAAAAGAAAACCATATCCACAGCATCTCAATAGTATTTATCATTTTTCTATCATCAAAATTGTTGTTTTGCATCAGCTCACTCAATTGGGAGTTTCATGGGAAACTTTCATTGCCCATGAATGCTTCAAGGGGCCTCAAATATTTTCAGATCCTCAAGAGGAAGGTGAACCTTCCAAGCAACAAAAGGAGCCTAAAAGTAAAACAGAGGAGGCTCATGTTCCTACATTTGTCACTTAAGAAAGAGGCACTAGGATGCTTTTTGCAGCTGCAAAGCGAGTACTATCTCCACCAAGGGTGGAAGGGGTCTCGTTTTCTTAGCCAGACCACAGGCAAATGCCATCTTCACCAGGGGTGAAAGGGGCTTTGCCTTCTTCTCCAGCTAAATAGGTATAGGGCAGAGACAAAAGAAATCAAAAGATGCATGACGAGGGCCCTACTGAAGGGCAAGACAGGGATTTTGTTTTGATTGAGGAGGATGTCACTGATTTGGGCTCTCAAAGCTCAAGACTTTAGGACATGATTATCAAAGAGAAGGAGGCTAAAATACAAGCCTTATCACTTGATCTTGAGAGGGCCAAATGGATCATCAACCTTCTTGAGCAGAAAAACAAGCAACTGACAAATAAGCAAGCTATTATGGAGCTGCAAATGATTAGAGAAAATAGGCAAGAGGCAAAGAGAAGAAAAATCAAGATGACATCCCTTGAGCTAGAAATTGAGGCTGGCTGAGAACCATGGTTGGAGAGGGTGAACATTCACCTTGAGAAGATGCTTGAAAAATCTAACAAAGAAAAGAAAATGCTGCACCATATGGCCTATCATTACTTAGCTCGGAATAAGATTTGCAAAACAAGGGTAAATAGGCTAAAAGCTAAGTTAAAGAGAGCCTTGAGGGCCAAGAAAGAACAAGATAAACTCAAGATCTTGGCTTAAGCTTCATTAGCTCAGCAAAGCACTTAATGAGGTTTCCTCTTACCAATTTTGAAGAAATTTTGGGAAATTATTGTCATTTTGCAATTTTGTAAATACAAACACAGGAAATTTCAGCTGATGCGTGGCGCCACCATCACTGCGCATTACATTGGCTCACTCTTTTGCCAAATGGATTGTAGTTTTGGATTCCTTATGAAACAAAAAAGAAACCCAAAAATTTTCATAACTTTTGGAGGAGATCTGGGTCACTTAAAGGGCAAAAAACACCTAAAAATGCCCTCTCTGCCACTTTTTGGACCCACAGGAAGCAAGCTTGGGAGAAATCATTTTTGAAGGGGCAAATGAACTCCAAATTAGAAAATTAAAAGTGTTCTGGAAACAAAATAGGTAGATCTTTCCAAAAAGTTATCTTGGGCCTGATTTGGTGAAATGAAAGGCCTCCAAAAGCAGTCATGAAGCGGCAATGTGCATCAGGCAAATTTTTGCCAATTTTGCCTAAAACTCATAATTTTGCCCAATTTGACTACCAATTGACTTTTTCTCTTCTCCTTGGTAAATTTGTGATGGTAAATGATGTAATATGATGTAAATTTGATGAAAAATTACTTGAGGGAGTAGATACATCAGTTAGAGGTGGTTTGAGGTTGAATGAATCAGTTTCCATGGTTTTAGAGGTAAGTTGTTCCACTGCCTATATTCCTGTTCTTAGTTTAGATATGGTTGAAACCACCCCTCTTCTCATGGATTCGACCCTTGATGGCTAGCATAGGTGGTTTGATGCCCATATTATGTACTTTCTTAGTCATTTGTAGAGGTTGGACTCTTGTAGATGGTTTGAGCATCATTGTAAATCACTTCTGCAGTTTGGCAAGGAAATGAACCAGGGTTTTGCAACATTTTGTGGGATTCTTGTGGTAATGTGTCTTGGCGTTGTTTATTCCTTTATTATTTAGTTTCTCTTATGTGTTATATGTGCCAACATCTATTCTTTCTTCATAACTAAATGAAATCAAGATAGATAGGTGGAATCCATTGATAGTTAGTGCTCTGCCTTGGGATTACATTTAGTTTTTAATGTTTTATGTTGTTTGAAGAGGACTCATGAAATTCGCATGCCCTCTCCAACTCCTCATTGGTCTTAGACTTACCATCACACTCAATTCAAAGTGACAAAACACCTACCTACCTCGCCCCACATAACATCCTGCAAATCTGAGTTGATTTCCATACCCAAAGCTGCCTTCTTCATTTGATCCAGCAACCAACCATAAAAATCAAACAAAATCCTCTGACCTAATATACCTAGCCTAAAATCAGCATTCATTTCAGTCATCTCAATCCCTAGATGCCAATATTCTAATTGAGATTGACAAGGAGAGAGCCCTCTCCCAACCTAGTAGGGCTAGCTACAAGGTTAAGCGTGGTTTGATGTCACCCTAGACCTGCCTTCCTTCGGCCTGAGGTAGATTTAGGCACTAACATAGTGGCGACCATACTGGGGAAGAAATGAAACATATTACCCCAATACTTTTAAAATAAATTCTAGACTTTTGGATGATATGTTTAGAAATCAATAGGCTGAAAAGATTGTAATGTTCATTTGAATTTTGGGGGAAAATTAAACACACTGGCTTCAAGAAGATACACCAGAGCCAATCCTGATCCTAATCCTCCTCCCGTGTTTGAAAATCCTAATCTCATTTCAAGAATACTCAGGTCAGAAAGTTCATTGAGTCCAAGACCGGTTTTCAGATCTCATTCATGCCCAATCGAATTTCAATATCTTGAAGATCTCCTATTTGGTGAACAACTTGATCTATCTTTGTTTGAAACTAAATCTGAAAGTGCGATTGGTGATACTATTTTAAATCCGCAATTTGTTCAAGACCTTGAAACTGAAAAGGCAAATAGATCAATTGATGCTTATATTTTGAATTCTCTTCAAACAGCTATTGTGGCTACCAATATTCCCGAGCTCCTAGAATCAGCATATGCTACTATTGGTTCATCTGCTGTCTTGTCTAGTTCTGAAGTTCATTCTCAACCTCAGATTATCCCCACCCTTCCCTGCAACCTAGCATATCTGATCAAAGATCTGCCATCTCTTCTCCTCCTTCAACACCTCAAACATCCATCATCTCTTCTCCTCCTTCGACACCTCATACATCCATCACATCGACTGTCATTGTTGTTATAAATCCTCCTGCTTCTCCAAGGCCAGTTTCCAATCCACCTCGAGTAATGGCTGCCAGATATGCACCTCTCGTTTTGCAATAGAACTTGGATGCCATGCCTATTGATTACCAAAGTAAGATACCATTGTTTGATGCTACTCAAGGTATCACAGCGCAGCAACATGTTGACAAGATGAACGACTTCTTTGATCTTCATGATATAGATGAAGAGAATGTGACCATGCAATTATTTATGCAAAGTTTTGGGGGCGAGGTTCGAAAGTGGTTTAGAGAACTACCCGCGGGGACTATCAATACATTGCCAGTTCTTCATAGACAATTTCTGGATCGTTGGGAGGTAAAGAAAAATCCACTCCAAATTCTTTCCGAGTATGAAAATATAAAGAGGAATGTTGGTGAAAGTGTTCAGGATTACTTTGTAAGATTCAATACTGTCTATAATGCTACTCCAGCTGATATCAAGCCACCAGTGGGGCTACCTTTGATAAAATTTCCTGATGGTTTAGATCCCGACATAGCATACCAATTGAGAGAACGAGATCCGACTACATTGGAGGATATGCAGAAAATTGCAATGAGTGTGGAGGCAAATTTGCTAGCTAAGAGAGCTAGGATGAAGACCGAGAAGAAAGTGACCATAAAGGAAGAAGCTTCTTCCTCAGATCATTTGCTTTGTAAAATTGAGAAAATGTTTGATAGATTCACAATTGCAGACAAGCCTGAGACACCAATCAGAAATCCAAATTTTCATGGTTAGCAGTAACCATAGTTCAGGATCAAACTGCGGGGGAAAAGAGCATAAGATCAATCAGTACAGCAGCAAGTCAAAACACCTCTACAGCAGAATTATTTGCATGGCCTGGAGTCAGAGGATGATGAAAATTCAATAGGAGAAGAAAATCACTTTTTATAGCAGATGGATTACCTATCTATATCATGGAGGATGAGGAATATTTAGAAATCTCAACTGTACAGAAAGATGAGGATTTTATACTAGCTAATGAAACAGCCTTGGAAGAAGAATCAGATGAATATCAGAGGGGATATATGAATGCACTGACAGCGCAGCAAAGATAGTATTCACTTAGGAGCAGTGATGAACCAATCAATCCGGTCCAAAAGCAAAAGAAAGCAACACAATTTAAGAATGATTCTCCAAATGTTCAAAAAAAAGGAAAGGAGTGAGCAGATCCTACTTCCAGAAAAGTACAATCTACAAATGAGAAGTCAAATCAGCCAAATAGAGCAAAGGACAAGTCTGAAAAAAAGGATTATTCTATCAAAGAGGTAGATAAAACTACAGCCTTTATCTTAGAGAATGAGATTGCTAAGTTAAAAGTATCGATACCTCTGACTGAATTAATGAAGCATAGCAGTTATAAGAGTCAAGTGTCAAAGATTTTAAATGTAGAACCCCTGTTTGATATGGTTAATGTGGAAGATGACCAACCTGAGCTTATTTTTGGTCCAACGTTAGAAGGCCAATCTGAGGATAGTGAAGTTGACCCGTTTTACATCAACCTTAGATTGCATGAGTATGTCTTTCACAACGCCATGTTTAATTCAGGAGCATCTCACAATCTGATGCCAAAGGCAATTATGGAAAAATTGGGTTTGGACATCACTCGTAAATATCATGATCTTTATTCCTTTGATTCTGGTAGGGTCAAATGTATTGGTCTCATTAAGGATTTGGTTGTGACTTTAGATCAGATTCCAGCAAAGAATATTCTCATGGATGTAGTTGTGGCCGACATTCCCCCTAGATTTGGCATGCTTTTATCTAGGTCGTGGGGTGCAAAACTGAAAGGAACATTGCAATTAGATTTTCCTATGCCACTATTCCCGTGTTTGGTCAGCCAAGAAAGTTATATAGGGAGAAGAAGATGAAGTATATGATCACAGGCAAGGAGAAACTTTTGAATTATCCAATTAACTATGTACATACAGATTTAGAATCTTTTGTTCTTTATTCAGATAGTGGTTTTAATGATGTAAATAGCCAGCTAGTTGAAGTGGAAGATGTTCCAGAGATAACATAAAATTTCAGGGCAATACTTGATTAAGAGAGACAAAGGCTTGCAAGTACCGCTGAATAGTCTACATTCTGCCAGCAACAGAATATTGGTGTACAACAACCAAAGGTAGAAGAGCAAACAGAATTCCAGCACTTGGAGGAAGAAGCCGGTTTATGGAGTATGGATTTTGATGGAGCAGTTGGTAAGGATGGTGCGAGAATTGGGATTTGGATTTGCAGCCCTATTTTCCTACCAAATAAAGTCCCAAGTAATGTAAGAATTTGTTCATATAAATTGGCTTTCAATTGTTCTAACAACAAATCCAAGTATGAGGCATTGATTGTAGGATTGAAGATACTCAAGAAGTTGAATGCAAGGAGGATTTCAGTTTATGGCGACTCAGAATTAGTAATCAAACCAGTCAAGGGTGAATACCAAGCCAAACATCTGCAAATGAGGGTTTATCGTAATGCAGTTTTAGATATTTTGAGGTTGTTTCTAGATTATACCTTGACATGTGTCCCTCATACACAAAATGTCATTGCAGATTCTCTTGCTACAGCTGCAAGTAACTTAAAGATCCCAATGAATTCAAACAATAAGTTTGAAATTCATGTGAAGCATCGCCCAGTTGTCCCTGATAATCTAAGATATTGGCAGGTGTTTCATGATGACAAAGAAATTGATGATTTTCTGCAAAATGAAGGCAAGTATAAAGACACTTCTATAGATGGTGAGCAAGATGATGGTGAACCAGAGATAGAGGTAAATCAGATGGAAGTCTTACAGTTGAAAGATAATGTCATCCCTAAAGGCCTTATATCTTTAGAGGAATTATTTGATCAAGATGATGTAGCCTAAAAGCCAAGCTTAGTGCCGACTAAGAAGGGTGTTGAAGATATCAACATTGGAACAGCAGAGAATCCAAAGATGGTGAAGTTGTCAAAGGCATTACCTCCTCGGGTAAAAGCTAAATACATTAGTTTATTATCTTCATTCTCTGATGTATTTGCTTAGGACTATACAGATTTAAAGGAGTAGGATAAAAGTATAATTCAGCATATAATTCCTATTAAGCCATTTCACCAAAAGCTGAGAAGGATAAATCCGAAGTTGTTGCCGTCTATAGAAAAAGAGGTAAATCGATTGTACAAGGCTGGTATAATCGTTCCGATCATATTTTCAGATTGGATCTCCAATTTGGTTCCTGTGAGGAAGAATAGAGGTGAGATCAGATTGTGCATAGATTTCATAAATTTGAATAAAGTGTCATTGAAAGATAACTACCCGCTACCGAAAATGGACCACATTCTCCATAGAGTAGTTGGAGCATCTCGTATGTCATTGCTCGATGGATATTCTGGCAACAATCAAATTTTGGTTCATGAAGACGACAGGGACAAGACAGCATTCACCACTCCTTGGGGGACATTCCACTATGCCAAGATGTCATTCGGTTTAAAGAATGTCGGAGCAACATTTCAGTGTGCCATGGACATTGCCTTCACAAATGAAAAAGATGTATTTTTAGAGTATATCTTGATGATTTGACTGTTTTTTCAAATTCAGATGAGGAGCATCTTTACCATCTAAAAATTGTTTTTCAACATTGCAGAAAATATGGAATATCACTCAATCCCAAAAAGAGCTTGTTTGCTATGGATGAAGGGAAGCTTCTCGGTCACATAATATCAAAGGAAGGAATCCGCATCGATCCAGCTAGGGTGGAAGCTATATAGAAGATAGATTTTCCTCGTAATAAGGAAGAGATCCAAGCATTTAATGGTAAGATGAACTTCTTACGTCGTTTTGTGCCTAATCTAGCTGAAAACTTGAGGGAAATCACTAATATGTTAAAGAAGGATAGTGTGGTCAAGTGGACCGAGGAAGCTATGAAGTCTTTTAACCTGGTAAAGTTGGCTCTTTCTTCAGCCCCGATTTTGATCAGTCTGGATTATTCACAGGATTTCATATTATTTTCGTTCGCTTCTAAACATATTATGGCAGTAGTTATAATGCAGAAAAGAGATCAGCTAGAAAAACCAATTTCCTTTTTCAATAGGACAATAAGAGATGCATCCTTGAAATATAACATCATTCAGAAGAAAGCTCTTGCCATAGTTAAAGCTTTGAAAGATTTATGGGTATATATTCTACACTCTCATATCCTTGCTTACATCTCTAACACTGCAATCAAAGATGTTTTGGTACAAACGGATCTAGAAGGAAGGTAAGGTAAATGGATCACAGCATTGCTAGAATATGACTTGGAGATAAAGCCAACAAAAATGATCAAGGGGCAAGGTCTAGCAAAGTTAATGGCGGAGTCCAATCTACGTGCATTGGATATAAATTTGGTTGTAGCCATGTCTGAAGAAGAATAAGATAGTTCACTAATTTAGGTGTCTAAAAATTTTCTCCAATCTCCTTGGTATGCAGATATTGTGTACGTAATTCAACACCTTTCACCACCATCGGGGATGGCTAAAAATAAAGGTAGAACTCTAAAACTTAAGGCTACTAGATTTTGTATTTGAACAATGCACTTTATTGGAAGGATCCCGAAGGCATTTTGTTGAATTACTTAACCGAAGATGAAGCCCAATAGGTCATGAGTGATTTTCATAAGGGAGACTATGGAGGTCACTTATTTTGGAAGACGACGGCTAACAAAATTTTGAGAGCAGGGTACTACTAGCCTACCTTATTTGCTAATGTTTATAAAACTGTCGTAAGCTATCATGAATGCCATATTTTTCAGGGAAGAAGAAAGTTGCAGCCTCTACCTCTCAAGCCAGTGGAAGTTAGTGCATCGTTTCAGCAATGGGGCTTAGATTTTATTTGAGAGATTTATCCCACATCTTCAGCTCAGCACAAGTGGATCTTAATAGTGACAGATTATTTCACAAAGTGGATTGAGGCAATCCCCACTCGACAAGCCACGGACTCGGTAATAATTCAGTGTCTTGAAACAAATATTTTGTCACTGTTTGGTTGTCCTAACAAACTTATTACAGATAACGCAGTTGCTTTCAAGTCCAAAAAGACGATAGGCTTTGGCAACAAATACAAAATTACCTTAGGACATTCTACTGCATATTATTTGCAAGGTAACGGTTTGACCGAATCTTCAAACAAATCATTGGTCAACATTATTAAAAAGCTACTGGAAACCAATAAGAAGAGCTGGCATAAAAATTTGGTTAATGCACTATGAGCGGATAGAGTAAGCCTAAAGAAGTCAATAGGAATGTCTCCATTCGAGATTGTATACGGGATTGACACATTATTCCCGACATCTCTCACAATCCTGGTTGTTAAACTTCATAAGGAAGTTGGCAAAGCGGAGAATAAGCCAAATGATCCATTTACAGCATATGAGAGAGGAAGTTTTTCATAATACCTTTAGGCTACAAGAGAAAATTAAAAATATTTATGATCGGATGCTAGAAATGAGGATAAAGGAAAGCACGGTAAGTTTGAGAACCTATGGAAGGGACCATACAGAATTGTTGCATATAGAGGTCAAAACGCTTTTCTACTCAAAGAAATGAATGACGAAGATTGTCCAGGAGGGCTGGTAAATGGTCGGCTTCTGAAACGGTACTATTTCTAAGGAGTTTTCTGTTATCACATTTTGTCATTGTACATACCATTTTATTTCTTTCATTGCAGAGTTTGCACTATCACTATTCATTTAGCTTGGGGCCCGAAGTGAAGGCTATAAAGCTGAATGTTTGGCTTCAATTTTTTATTATTTAGTGTCAGTTGTTTGAGTCTTAGTTGAGTTGGTTTAGCTATGAGTCTCGAGTCAAGGTATTTGTTATGGTGTATAGAAGTTATTGACTCCATATTGCCCAATGGATGAAAGCACTAATCTGATTTTCCAAAGATCTATGGTTCTTGGAACCTCTCAGGAGCTACCATCCCCATTGGAGCCAATGTTAGTGTCAGTGTCTTCACACTTCCATCAGTGATCAAATTGCTCTTTTGCACGCATATTAGGTGTCTCATTCGATCAGCTGCATTCCATTAGGTAATGGATCAACTGATGGTAGTGGTTTCATTTTAGTTTCCCTCATGTCATATACATGTTGGTTCGTTCAAAACCTATTTTCAGTCATTTATAGTAATTTCAGTTCATTTCATTCAGTTTTAGGGTTTAGTTTCACTAGGACTAGGGTTTGTCATCATGGTCATCCGAAATTGAATAAAAATATCAGCAGGCACATGAGGAGGATAAATGAGTTCATAAAATCATAAATTTACTTTTGATATGCTTGATAAATCTTTTTTACCTCAAAACTCTATTTTGAGGTGAAAACAGATTTTTTCTATTTTTTGTAAAAATTTCATGTAATTTAAGTGTTTCTATATGTAATAAGCTCAGCAGTTGTTCCTGGTCACCTTGCCAACTCCTGCCACTGCAAAAACAAAAGCACCAGGGCATCAGTCCATCTAATTGTTAAGAAAAATTCAAATTTCAAATGAAAAATAGAGTTTTTGAGAAAAAGTGACTAAGACTTTATAAAAGTGGGTTTGCAATGAGGAAAAATTAAAGTGCATCATTTATAAAGTAAATTCATGCTAGCTATTCATTTCATTGTGCAGAACATCAAGTGGAGAGCCAAAATCGCGATTTGAAGGGAAATTGAGCAAAGGAGGAAGAAACCCTGAAGTTTGCAACAAATTTGCTTGGCGTTGCGCATCAAACAGATTTTCCCAGTGTAAAAATACACAAGCGCTGCGCATTAGGCCAACGTTGCGCATTGGGCCTAGTGTGTTGCGCATTGACCAGGGAGGTTCAAAAATCACTCAAATTCATCCCAAATTCTCTCAAATGTTGCATTTCACTCCTACAAGTAAGTTTTCACCCATCTTGAGCTGAAATTAGTCTTCTTCATGTTTTGTTCATGAGTTTGGTTTCTTAAAATCAAAACCCTAGCTTGCCTTCATACGTTTTCACCTCATTGCAAAATTTTCACCTCATTAAAACCAACATCCTTTTTCCCTTTTCCCAAACTTCATTGCCCTAAAATCACCCATTGATTCCATTTTCCCTTTCCCTTTTCCCCTAAGAAACTAATTCCCTTTATTAAACCCTAAGTCCCTCATAAGTCAAAACCATAGTTTCCTAAATCTTTCCCTTCATTCCCCTATTCCACTTCATTACTATTGTTCTTTTTGCAAAATCTCTCCATACTCATCTTCTTTGTCCCCGCCCATTATCATTGTTCACCATATCATCATCACATCACATCATTAAGACAAGCATCATGGAAAGAAGCAGTGAATCAGATTTTGAAGAGGACACACTTAGTGATAGCTCAAGGGAAAGAAATGTGTAATCCATAAAGCCTCACAAGGGTGGAAAAATCATTAGGGAGGAACCTATTAGCATGAGTGAATTCCTTGCTTGCCCACTAGCCACCACATGTTTTAGATATCAGTCATGTTTTGAGTTTTGTGAAATGGTTGAGAGGCTCAAATATCACCATGAGTTAGCAAGGCAGTTTGTGATAAACATGGATAATAATATGGTGCATCTTGATGGGGTCAATTTCACTCTTTCACCATCTATCATTGCAGAGGCCACAAGAATGCCAGATGTAGGGGAAAAGTGGAACAAAAGGAAAAATATCAGTAAGCAGCATTATGAACCTTATATCAAGGCCAAGTACCATGGTAAACTTAGCAGGGTGTTTCCTTTCAAATTTTTGGAGGACCGGTATTTTCCACTCATGAAGCTTATCATCAAATACTTTACATGTGAGGGTAGGTTCTCCAGAGTTTATGCCTACCACATCAAATTGCTTATGCACTTCATCAGGGTTAGAATGATGAGCATTCCTTATCTCATATGTAAAAACATAGAGAGGGTGATAGTGATTGCAAAAAGAAAACCATATCCACAGCATCTCAACAGTATTTATCATTTTTCTATCATCAAAATTGTTGTTTTGCATCAGCTCACTCAATTGGGAGTGTCATGGGAAACTTTCATTGCCCATGAATGCTTCAAGGGGCCTCAAATATTTTCAGATCCTCAAGAGGAAGGTGAACCTTCCGAGCAACAAAAGGAGCCTAAAAGTAAAACAGAGGAGGCTCATGTTCCTACGTTTGTCACTTAAGAAAGAGGCACTAGGATGCTTTTTGCAGCTGCAAAGCGAGTACTATCTCGTTTTCTTCGCCAGACCACAGGCAAATGCTATCTTCACCAGGGGTGAAAGGGGCTTTGCCTTCTTCTCCAGCTAAATAGGTACAGGGCAGAGACAAAAGAAATCAAAAGATGCATGACGAGGGCCCTACTGAAGGGCAAGACAGGGATTTTGTTTTGATTGAGGAGGATGTCACTGATTTGGGCTCTCAAAGCTCAAGACTTTGGGACATGATTATCAAAGAGAAGGAGGCTAAAATACAAGCCTTATCACTTGATCTTGAGAGGGCCAAATGGATCATCAACCTTCTTGAGCAGAAAAACAAGCAACTGACAAATAAGCAAGCTATTATGGAGCTGCAAATGATTAGAGCAAATAGGCAAGAGGCAAAGAGAAGAAAAATCAAGATGACATCCCTTGAGCTAGAAATTGGGGCTGGCAGAGAATCATGGTTAGAGAGGGTGAACATTCACCTTGAGAAGATGCTTGAAAAAACTAACAAAGAAAAGAAAATGCTACACCATATGGCCTATCATTACTTAACTCGGAATAAGATTTGCAAAACAAGGGTAAATAGGCTAAAAGCTAAGTTAAAGAGAGCCTTGAGGGCCAAGAAAGAACAAGATAAACTCAAGATCTTGGTTGAAGCTTCATTAGCTTAGAAAAGCACTTAATGAGGTTTCCTCTTGCCAAATTTGAAGAAATTTTGGGAAATTTTTGTCATTTTTCAATTTTATAAACAAAAACACAAGAAATTTCCGCTAATGCGCAGTGCCACCAGCGTTGTGCATTGCATAGGCTCTCTCTTTTGCCAAATGGCTTGTAGTTTTGGATTCCTCGTGAAAAAAATGAAACCCAAAAATTTTCATAAATTTTGGAGGAGATCTGGGTCACTTAAAGGGCAAAAAACACCTAAAAATGCCCTCTCTGCCACTTTTTGGACCCACAGGAAGCAATCTTGGGAGAAATCATTTTTGAATGGAAAAATGAACTCCAAATCAGAAAATTCAAATTGTTCCAGAAACTAGATAGATAGAGCTTTCCAACAAGCTATCTTGGGCCTGATTGGGTGAAGTGCAAGGCCTCCAAAAGCATTCATGAAGTCGTGTTGCGCATCAGGTAAATTTTTGCCAATTTTGCCTAAAACTCATAATTTCGCCCAGTTTGACTACTAGTTGACTTTTTCTCTTCTCCTTGGTAAATTTGTGATGGTAAATGATCTAATACGATGTAAATTTGATGAAAAATGACTTGAGGGGGTAGATACATCAGTTAGAGGTGGTTTGAGGTTGAATGAATCAGTTTCCATGGTTTTAGAGCCAAGCTGTTCCACTGCCTATATTCTTGTTCTTAGTTTAGATATGGTTGAAACCATCCCTCTTCTCATGGATTCGACCCCTGATGGCTAGCATAGGTGGTTTGATGGGTATATTATGTACTTTCTTAGTCATTTGTATAGGTTGGACTCTTGTAGATGCTTTGAGCATCATTGTAAATCACTTTTGCAGTTTGGCAAGGAAATGAACCAGGGTTTTGTAGCATTTTGTGGGATTCTTGTGGTAATGTGTCTTGGCATTGTTTCTTCCTTTGTTATTTAGTTTCTCTTATGTGTTATATGTGCCAGCATCTATTTCTTTCTTCATAGCTAAATGAAATCAAGATAGATAGGTGGAATCCATTGATAGTCAGTGCTCTGCCTTGGGATTACATTTAGTTTTTAATGTTTTCTGTTGTTTGGAGAGGAATCATGAACTTTGCATGCCCTCTCCAACTCCTCACTAGTCTTAGACTTACCATCACACTCAATTCAAAATGCCAAAACACCTACCTACCTCGCCCCAGAGAACATCCTGCAAATCTGAGTTTATTTCCAGACCCAAAGTTGCCTTCTTCATTTGATCCAACAACCAACCATCAAAATCAAACAAAATCCTCTAACCTAATATACCTAGCCTAAAATCAGCATTCATTTCAGTCATCTCAAGCCCTAGTTGCCAATATTCTAATTGATATTGACATGGAGAGAGCCCTCTCCCAACCTAGTAGGGCTAGCTACCAGGTTGAGCGTGGTTTGATGTTACCCTAGACCTGCCTTCCTTCAACTTGAGGTAGCTTTAGGTGTTAACACCTGCCACTTTCATGAAAGTTATGAATGACGAACTCCGACCTTTTATTGATGATTTTGTAATTGTATATTTAGATGACATTCTTGTTTTCAGTAAAACATGGGAAGAACATTTGAAGGTGTAAAGCGGACTTTAGATGTTTTGAAAAGAGAAAATATCTATGTGAAGTTATCAAAATGTGAATTTGGTAAAACATCTTTAAATTATTTGGGTCAAATTGTAGGAAGTGGTGAATTGAAGATAGATCCCTCTAAGGTTGAAGTCATTGTGAACTGGTCTAAACCCAAATCTGCTACAGGAGTTAGGAGTTTCCTAGGAGTAGCACAATATTGGAAAAAGTTTATTGCTAACTTTTCCTTGGTTGCAGCTCCCTTACATGCTTTAACAGGATTGAACAAGGTGTTTCAGTGGGGAGGCAACAGCAGAAACCCTTCGACACCTTAAAAGAAAAAATTAGTACAGCATCAATACTAGCACTACCAGATCTTCAACAACCATTTGAGATTGAAACAGATGCTAGTGATTATGCCATGGGAGCAATGTTGATGCAACCCGGTAAACCCATATGTTATCATTCTGAGACATTTAATTCTGCAGTAGTTAATTATCCCACATATGATAAAGAATTGTATGCACTAGTACAGAGTGTGAAAAAATGGAAACATTACCTAATGGGAAAAGAAACAATTATACATACAGATCATTAACCACTTCAATATTTGCACTCACAAACTAAATTGCAGCAATCAAGACAATATAGGTGGATGGGTTTTCTACAGCAGTTTCATCTTGTCATTAGATATAAGAAGGGCATACAAAATAAGGTTGCAGATATGTTATCCATACCAATCATAAATGCATCTACTATACTTAAGCATAACCCAGTAATGCATGAAAGCTACATTGAACAATATGCTCAAGTTATAGATTTTAAAGATGTATATGTAACTTTAATTCATGGAAAACAAGTAGAAGAATTGGATTATTATGTTAAGGACCAACTCTTGTATCATTTGGGAAAGTTATGCATTCCACAAACTGAAAGAGTTAACATAATACGAGAAGCACATACTTCTCTTATATCAGGTCATTTTGGTGTAAGTAAAACAGTTGCACAGCTGCAAAGGTTATGTTATTGGCCAATAATGCATGAAACAGTTTCTAGATATATTAAAGGTTGTACTATGTGTGCTAAAAGTAAGCCCAGTAGTAGAATTAGGCTTGTACACTCCACTTCCAATTCCTTCTTGTCCTTGGGAAAGTGTTTTCATGGACTTTGTTGGGGGATTGCCAAAATCTAGAAAAGGTCTTGATTATTTATATGTTATTTTGGACAGGCTCAGCAAAATATGTATTTTAATACCTTGTAACGAGCAAATTACAGCTGAACAAACAGCGAAGTTGTTCTTTCAACATGTATGGGTTCATTTTGGGTTACCCACTTCTATTGTATCTAATCGAGATTCCTAATTTGTTGGGAGGTTTTGGTCAAGTCTGTGGGAATTGATGGACACAAGATTGAATAAGAGCACAACATTTCATCCACAAACATATGGCCAAACAGAGGTGTTCAACATGACAATGATCAAATTGTTCAGGGGCTATTGCAGCAAGCATCCGAAGCTTTGGGATGAACATTTGTGTTATGTGCAACATGCTTACAATCGTGCCAAGCACTCTTCTACACAAAGATCTCCTTTTGAGACTTGTTTTGGTTTTACACCAAAGTCTCCCTTTGGATTTGTCTTTGGAAAGGACATAGTAGTTGATGGACATAGTGATGTGGACAAAGCAACCAAGTTCATTGAACAGATCCAAGGAATTCACCAAGAAGTGCAGGAACAGCTGGAAAGAAGCCAAGCCAAGTACAAGGCAAGGCATGACAAGCATCGAATGGAGCATAGCTTCCAAGTTGGTGATCAAATCTGGTTGTACATCAGCAAAGATAGAATGCAAGGTGAAGGTAAGAAGCTAAAGCCAATAAAATATGGGCCTTTCGAGATACATGAGAAAACTGGTGAAAACGCTTTTCGCCTTGATTTTCCAACTTATATGCATATCTATTCAATCGTTAATGCAAACAACTTGAGACTATATGAACCTTCATTGATTGAAGATCTCGAAGAGCAAAGTCAGTTGCCTTTTATTGATGATCTGTTGCCTGAATATCTCAATGAGTTGCAGGAAGACACGGTTCTAGACAGGAAGGTGAGAACTATGCGCAGAGGGGAGAATCAGACTCAAATGTTCAAAACCAAGCAGTGCAAGATAAATAGAGATTGGACAAGTGAGGAAGTTGTATCCTCACTTGATCGATTCTTAAAAACCAACTTTTGGTGGTCCAAAATCTTTTTTCAGTGGGAAGGCGTGATCCAAAATGGATCCTAAAAAACCCTCTAAGTCTTCAAAAATAAAAAATAAAACTATCGCATGAGGAAAAATCTTTACACAAAGTAGATTACACTATCGTAAAGGAAAAACAAGAAGAAATGGTGAAAACATAGTCTATCGGAAGCTTAAGCAACTTCGCATAGGAGCCGTCGGATCTGGATGATCAATGGTCCAGATCTAATCAACATATCACAGTGGGAGGTGGCAAGCGGAGTCCATCAAGAGTGGCCTTATGGGAAATCTTGATAGTGATCGGTGCGATTAAACAAGGGTCATTGATCTATGCATGCAGATCAATGGTCCAGATCTACTCGCACCATCGCATCGCCAATACACACACAGAAGTACTTATCAGGGCCCGAGGACTATGTGATATGCGACTGCGATATGTGGCATCGCAACAATACAAAGGAGCGAGGCCAATACATAAGTGAATTGCGATAAAGTCGGACCCGATGAGTCTTAAGGGTACAAATATATATATTTTGAGTTCCATAAAAAGGATTTTTTCTATGTAAAGTCGCATTTTTGTTGAATAAACAAAAAAAAAGGAAATGTGAATGGAACGATAAAACGGACCCGAAAGGGTTTATACATGCTGCGATATATATTTTGAGTTCCGTAATGAGTGGGATTTTGGGCAGGCCTTAGGTGGTAAGTGGTATTAGTCACGCTCCGCCTGAGCCCATACACTGGCTGACACGTGGCTAGGCGCCAGAGAGAGAAAACCACCTTTTCGGGCGGGTAATCTCCATGCACATAAGCCACCCGAAATCAATAGCAATTGTTGGATCAATGATCACTTGCGATAGCACCCAAAGATGGATTCAAAAGGATTATAGGGCAGAATTGATAATATTCCAGGTCCGATAGAAGGCATTTAGACAGATTTTGACAGTGTTTTTGTGTATTTCTTTGTGTAAACAGAGAACAATTGTTTTGAGATTTTTAACACACCAATGGTCCCTTCCGTTACAAGACAAGTGGCCACCATCCTTGAAGACGTTTAACAATGATTATTTAACGCTAAGAGGGGATTTGAGCGGATAGAGGCTGAGAGATAGAGAGCTCGAAGGGGAAAATGAACAGACAAATGTCGATTGGCTTAAAAGCCACTGAATGACAGAGACAGGTGTAGGAAATGTTGAGATAGAGAGAATATAGAGGCAGAGAATGAGAGGAAGAGTTTGTGTACTTAGAAAGGCTTAAGGGATTCAAGCAAAACCCCTGTTTTTCATTCCTGTTATGTTGAGACTCAATTTGAACTCACATTTGTAAAAACTATACTCTTGAAGACATAATAGAGAGGTCACCACTGAAAACTGGACCAGGAGACGTAGCCCAAGAGTTTTGGGTGAAATCCTTGATTATTTGTTGTGTTATGTGTGTATCTGTTATGTTTTTTCTAGTTGCTCCATTGTCTATATTGTTTGCAATCTTATCAATCCGTTGCACTAAGTAATATAGGAAAATCTCACACATGAGTCTGTAATGCCTTAATATTAGTCTACAATCTCATTTTCAGATCATGGACCTATCATGAAAAACTAAATTTTCAGAGAGTTTGATACAACTTTGATTATCATAGTAAATCACAGTTGGATCCATCTACAGACCAAACAAACCAACCAGGTTCTTCCTCATCCATATGTCCTCACATGCTTCCTAACTTGCAGCCATGTACTCTGCCTCTGCCGAACTGAGTGAAATTGATCTTTGTTTCCTATTGTACCAAGAAACTATCACTAACCCAATATTGAAGATCCCTCCTGATCTACTCTTCCATTCAGATGGACTCCCTACCCAATTTGCATAGGTGAAGCCTTGAAGCTTCACTCCCTTTGTTTTTTTATACCATAATCCATGCTAAGAAGTGCCCCTGTGGTATCTCAACACATGCTTTGGCACCTTCCAATACAGCTTGGTAGGCCTAACCATTGCTTGACTAAGACAGTTAACTACATAGCACATATTCAATCGTGTGTTCACCAAGTACATGAGTGAACCCACAAGATGCCTATAAACAGTAGCTTCCACTACTTACCCTAAAGCAGTATCCTCCTTCCTCTAGTTACCTACGAAAGGAATCTCCATGGGTTTGTTGCTCTCCATGCGGAATCTCCTGAGTATCTCATTGGCATAATTTCTCTAAGACACAAACAACTCCCCATCTCCCTGTCATACCTCCATGCCAAGAAAGTAATGCATGAGCCCCATGTCTTTCATCTCAAACTCTCTTTCAAGGTCCTCCTTGCAAGACTCGATCGTCTGATCATCTCCTGTAAGTATGAGATCATCAACATAAATTACAATGATCAATAGTTTACCTTCCACCACTATGTGGTATAGGTTCACATCTGCTTTACTCTTCATGAAGCCCAACTATTAAGGTCCAACCCTCACCCCTTTATTTATGTAATAGGGTCATGTCATAGTTATAGTTAGTTAAAGAGTCAATAAAGCCTGTATTAATAATTGTAAGTGGTTGAACCACATTTAAGAAAGGGACCATAGTTAGTTGCAAATGGGTCATGGTATTAGATAGATGGTATTGAGAGAACCATGGTACTTACCCATGGTATTGTATGTATGAATCCTATATAAAGGATAGGGACTCCCCATTAAGGAATGTCGTGTCTTATTTTGTAATTGAGCTCTGCTCTCCTCGAGGTTGCCTCCTCAAAAAGGCAAGTCAACATTTCTTTCTTCTCTGAATAATAAAATATTTGTTGTTTTTCTCATTTTGTTCTATGTTTTGGGTTCTATTTTTTTCACATTTTTGGTATTCTGGAATTTTCTCGCAAGTCAAGAGCATAACAAGTGGTATCATAGCGCTTTCTAAGTCTAGTGGTATCTCCATTTTTGGCAGAAATGTTTTTAGGCTAGAGATGTGTTCCAACGTCTTTAAACCATAGAATTTGTCGTTGAGCACATAAACCTGTGGATTTGCGGAGGCATGCACATAGGAAATACAAGAGGTGGTCACGCTTGTTGGATTCCCTTGTAACCCCTGTGGGTACCCCTTCGAGTAGTAGCACATTAGATAAAACCGCCCATGGACTGCCTTCCATGTACCCTCTGGATATATCGGAAGCCCCCTAGGCTCACCTGAAACCTCACGTTAGATAAACTGTCGGCCATCTTGCTGCTACAGTACATTAAGAATAGCACTCGAGGAGATTACTCATGCGTACGATAGGGTAGTTGGGTAGTACAGCTAAGGGAACGGTTGATCCTCCTTAGTTAGTACCCTGAAAGATTGGGATGAGTATTATTGTTGGACCCTTACGTATATTGTGATCTATAGCACCTGACACTCCTTTGAGACTATAGTTCCCTGGACTCTTTGAAGATTGCCATTATCTTATTTGCCAGATTAGATCTAGAAATTGGGGTTCTGTCTCCGTAGCAACAATCATATCCACCAGTTGAGGTTCTACCGCCATAGTACCATTCAAATCTAATAGTGGGGGTTCTATCGTCATCGCTATCCAACTCATTTTCAGCAGTTCGGGGTTTTGCGGGCAGATCTGACCACTTGTGCAGTGAGGCTTGTGGCTCCTATACCCTCAGGTGATTTTCGCAGGACATTGGGTAGGATTAAGTTTTGTGGAAATTGGCCACTGCAGTATTGATAAGCGGGGAGTAAAACTCCATTCGGAGAAAAAAACAAAAAAACAAACAAAAATTCTAAAGCCTTCCTCAGAATCTTATAAGAGACTTATCCCATAAGAATCAGGACGACGAGCTAATCACAGTGGTACCATTCACTTATCAACTTCAATTTTCAGGCGGTCCCAATTTTTTTCAAAGTGACGACACGTGACCAAGATCTATGTATGGTAGAAACCAGAGCTCAATCCATGGCTAACAAGAAGATTGAGAGCCTTAAAAAAAAATCGGCTTCTTTCAAGAACATAGCAGACCAGATGCGGAAATTCATGGAAACCTTCCAAGTGAGAACGTTGGGGTGGCATCCATAGGCACATGGTCTTAATGAAGACCTTGAAGGAGAATCTAGCCATCATATTCACCTCCATGGAAGTCACCAACATTCCCACCCTCGGTCACCCAAGTTGGACATGTATAAATTTGATGGTTCTAATCTGATAGTATGGGTAGCACAAATGGAACAATATTTCCTTCTGAATGATATCTGAGATGATCCAACTAAACTATATGTGCGAGCCCTTTACTTGGACCAAGAGAGATGGCAATGGTGGAAGTGGCATCAAAAATGATATCCTGGGAAAATAACTTGGTAGATGTTCTCAAAATCTCTTTGTGACCACTTTAATAGAGACTCTAATTTTTTGGGTCGTCTTAGTAAGCTCCAATAGACAAGCATAGTAAAAGAATACATTGCATCCTTTGAGACGTTGGTCATCCACACAGAAGGTCTGGGAGATGAATTATACTTTGAATGTTTTATAAGTGGTCTCAAAGAAGCCATCCAAGCACATCCAAGCTGCCCAGTCTCCTCATCCAAATTTCTTAGCCAAGAGATGCCCCACCTAGGGTCAGGGCCCTACCCAAACACTTAAGGTTAAAAAGGTGTCTCCAGCAAAAATGGCTGAAAGAAGAAAAAAGGATTGTCCTACTACTGCGATGACAAATACTCCCCCGGGCATAAATGTAAGGAACCCAAATTCTTTCAAATTGATGTTACTGATCATATTTCATCTAAGGAAGCCCCACCGCATGAGGGATCACAGAATGAAGTTGAGGAAACCCAGCAGGACAATGAACTCCCAGCTAGCGAGAGGAACCAGTTATCTCGCTACATGCTTTGGTGGGCATTTCTGCGCCCCAAAATCTCAAAATCAGAGGCTTTATTAAACATCGCCCTGTAGTAGTATTGATTGATAGTCGTAGCACTCATAACATTATCCATCAGGGAGTCGCTAAAGCTGTTCATTGTTTTGTCAGGGCAGTCTCTAATTTCTAGGTCCAGATTGCTAATGGGGGGATAATGAAATGTGAAGACCGCTACGAAAATATCAAACTTCAAATGGGAGACTACCACCTCAAGACCCTCATGTTTTCTATTAACATAGGTGGTTGTGACATTGTCTTGGGGGTTGAATGGCTTCGCACACTAGGCCCAGTCACCATGGATTTCTAGGAGTTATATATGAGCTTTAAGCAGAATGACCGCATGCATACCCTCCGTGGACTCCAATTCGCATCACATGGAAAAGTTGTTGAAAAAGGGCCATCATGGAGTTATCACCTAGTTTAATGCCATCCAAGCCATTGAACCCACTACTATTCATATTCATCCTGGCATGCAACATGTCTTGAATCGACACCAGCTGGTATTTGACAAACCTAAAGAGCTTCCACCTTCTAAAGGGGAACATGATCATAGAATCACTTTGGTCCCAAGGGCACAGCCGCTGAATGTGTGGCCATATCGATATCCTTTCATCCAAAAGAATGAAATTGAAAAAATCATCATGGAACTCTTGGAAGCTAGTGTAATTCTTCCTAGCATTAGTCCTTATTCATCACCAGTGGTCATGGTGCTCAAGAAATATGGGGAATGGCGCATGTGTCCAGACTTCAGGGCCCTCAACAAGCTCGCAGTCAAAGACAAATTCCCTATCTTGGTTGTTGATGATCTGCTAGATGAATTACATGGTGCTCACTTCTTTACTAAGCTAGATCTTTGCTTGGGCTATCACAAAATATGCATGAAATAAGTAGACATTCCCAAGATTTCTTTTCGAACTCATGAAGGCCATTATGAATTCTTGGTCATGCCATTTGGTCTCTGTAATGCCCCATACACTTTTCAAAGCCTCATGAATCACCTGCTGAACCATATCTCCGAAAATTTGTCCTCGTTTTCTTTGGTGACATTCTCATATACAACTTCACTTGGGAAAAACATCTTCAACATGTAGACCTGCGCTTGCAACTACTCTGGAATCATAAATTATTTGTCAAATTGTCCACGTGCTTATTTGGCATGGAAGAAGTCGAGTATTTGGGCCACATTGTGGGTCATGAAGTTGTCTGGGTGGATCCCAAAAAGATATAGGCAAGGCAAGATTGGCCCCAACCAAAGCCCTTGAAGAGTTTGAGGGGATTCTTGGGTCTCACCGGCTACTATCACAAATTTGTCTGCAATTATGGTCACATTGCTAGACCCCTCACTAACCTTCTCAAGAAAAATCCATTACTCTGGACTGATGCAACACAACAGGCATTTATGGCTCTAAAACAAGCCATGTGTTCCACTCCCGTATTAGCACTACCTGACTTCACCAAATCTTTTGTGATTGAATGTGATGCTTCAGGTACTAGTATTGGTGTTGTCTTAATGCAGGAAGGTCAACCCTTGGCTTTCACCAGCCAAAAACTGAGTGGGAAACATCTGGGACAATCTACCTATGAGAAGGAGATGATGGCCATCTTACATGCAGTAGATACCTAGCGACCATACTTATTGGGGTGGCATTTCCAAATCCGCACAAACCATCAAAGCCTCAAATATTTTTTGGAGCAATGCCTATCCTTGCCCCAGGAAAATAAATGGCTGGCCAAAATGCTGGGATATGGTTATGAGATAATTTACAAGAAAGGGCGTGACAATGTATTAGTGGGTTTATCATGCCAATTTGAGGATGAAAGCACCCTGCTAGCAATATCTCTTCCCATACCAGATTGGATTGAAGAAGCCCACAAGGAATGGTTTTCACATCCCTCTCTCTCCCACTTCATTAATAACTTGAGAGCAGATCCTAATTCCTCATTTGGCTACTCTTGGAAGGATGAGATTCTTCGCTACAAGGATAGAGTAGTTATATTGCCGACATTCGCCCTCAAAAAACACATTTTGGTAGAGTTGCACTCTTCTCCCACTGCAGGTCATGCAGGCTTTCAGAAGACTTATGCTCACACTTGTCATTCTTTCTTTTGGACAAGCATGAAAACTGACATTCTTACTTTTGTAGCTGAATGTGATGCATGTCAACGCCACAAAGGAGAAACAGTCAAGTCACCGGGCACCTTACAACCATTTCCCATACTTGCCTCAACCTCGACAGATGTTTCTATGGATTTCATTACTGGTCTTTCGAAGTCATACAACAAGTCAGTCATCATGGTGGTTGTGGACAAACTTTCTAAATATTCTCATTTTAGCGCTCTACCCCACCCATTTACCCCCACTTTGGTGACTCAAGCTTTCATGGACCAGATCTTCAAACTGCATGGCATGCTCACTTCCATTGTGTCTGATCATGACCTGACTTTCACCAATAACTTTTGGCAAGAACTTTTCAAGCTAAAGGGCACCCAACTCCAACTAAGTACTTCCTATCACCCCGAAACTAATGGTCAAACTAAAGCAGTCAACAAATGTTTGGAGACATACTTAAGGTGCTTCACTTTAGAAAAGAAACATCAGTGGATACAGTGGCTACCTCTAGCTGAATGGTGGTATAATACTAACTATCATGCAGCCACCAAGATGACTCCAAATGAAGCAATGTATGGTCAACTCCCATCTTCACCTACTTCTTATATACTTGAATGCTCTAAGGTGTAAGAAGTGGATCAACTCCTACAGAACCGTGCAACCATGCTAGCCCATCTCAAAAATAATCTCCATCAAGCTCAGAATCACATGAAGCAACAGGCATACCAACATCATTCCAAGCGCTCATTTCAAGAAGGGGGTTAGGTATTCTTGAGGCTGCAACCATATAAGCAAACATCACTCAAAGACAAGGGTTGTCAAAAATTAGCTCCAAAATTCTATGGACCTTATCAAATACTTCAGCCCATTGGAGTAATAGCCTACAAGCTAGCCTTGCCACCAACTTCAGAAATCCATCCAGTCTTCCATGTATCATGCCTCAAGAAAGTGGTGGGGAACAATTGCAGAATTCAAACCAGTCTACCTGAATTGGATGAAGAAGGTTCACTCTGGCTCCAACCTGAACAAGTCGTCGATATGTGAGAACGACATCTGCGCGGCCACACGATCAAGGAAGTCCTCGTCAAGTGGAAAGACACCTCTCCAGAAGATGCAACCTGGGAACCAACCACTATTCTTCAGCAGTTTCTGCAGCTTCAACCTTGAGGACAAGGCTGCTTTTTATGGGGTAGGGCATGTTATGGTCCAACCCTCACCCCTTTATTTATCTAATAGGGTTGAGTCATAGTTATAGTTAGTTAAAGAGTCAATAAAGCTCGTATTAATAATTGTAAGTTGTTGGCCCGCACTTAAGAAAGGGACCACAATTAGTTGAAAACAGACCATGTTATTAGATAGATGGTATTGAGAGAACCATGGTATTGTATGTATGAATCCTATATAAAGGATAGAGACACCCCATTGAGGAATGTCATGTATTATTTTTTAATTGAGCTCTGCTCTACTGGAGGTTGCCCCCTCAAAGAGGAAAGTGAACATTGCTTTCATCTCTGACTAATTAAATATTTGTTGTTATTCTCATTTTTTTATGTGTTCTAGGTTGTATTTCTTCGCATATTTGGTATTATGGAATTTTCTCGCAAGTCAAGAGCATAACACCAACCGGGTGAAGTAGCTATCTATCCTGGTGTACCAAGCACAGGGTGCTTGCTTCATCCAATACAATTCTCTCTTGAGCTGGAACACATGCGACTCATGGTTAAAGGTCTCAAAACCTTCAGGTTGCTCTATGTACACCTCTTCCTCAATCATGCCATCAAGGAAGGTTGTCTTCACATCCATCTAATGTATCTTCCAACCCATTTGTGCTTATAGTGCCAATATAGATTTGATTGATGAGTACCTTGCAACATGAGTACCTCTGCCTGTGAAAAGCCACGGGCCACAAATATAGCCTTATGCTTCTCCAAACTACCATCTGCAACTTTATTTACCTTGTAAAGCCAATTAGAGCTCATCACTGACTTGTCCTCCAATCTTGGGACCACATCGCAAACACTGTTACGAACTATGGATTCATACTCCTCCACCATGGCATCAACCTAAACCACTTGTTGCACTGCCTCCTTAAAGGAAGATGGCTTTGTCACAACACATTCGCCCATAAGAGACATGTATCCAGTGTACCTTTCAAGTGACCTCCTCTGCTTGCGTTGAGAAGTGGGTGCTACCACATTCTCCCATGCATCATCCAACAATCTGTCAGCCTCTCTATTGCGTTTTCTTCCCTCTCTGGAAGAATTTGCCTGAGTGGATGTCTCCACTCCCAGATCCTCTACATGTGGTTGCTCCACATCAATCTAAGGCTCCTCAACCTTAGGAGCTAAAATCTCCTCATCCTCATGTAGTTCAAGCTCCCTCTCATGGGAAACTTGAATGGCCTTCTCCTCATCGAATCTGACATCCCTACGAACCACTGTCATCCTGCTGGTCGAAAAGTACACCCAATAGTTGTGAGGTGTCTCAGTGTACCCCACAAATATCCCCAAATATGTTGTCAACTCAATCTTATTTCATGCATCTTTGGTCACATGGAAATATATCGATGACCTAAAAATCCTAAAGTGACCAACGTCTGGCCTATTACCGGAATAAGCCTCCTCTGGTGTCTTCATCTCAAGTATCCGATGTGGGCCATGGTTCTAAACATAAACTGTTGTGTTGCATGCCTCAGCCCACAAGTGTAGTGGTAGGCCCTGATCATGCAACATATTCCTCGTTGTCCCTATTATGCTTTTGTTCTTCCTCTCGGCCACCCAATTCTGCTAAGGGTTATGGGGTTTCGTCAACTCTCATTTAATCCCTTTTGTTGTACAAAAGTTCTTAAACTCGTTTAAGACATACTCACCACCATTATCACTCCATAGAGCTTTAACCTTCTTGCTCGACTCTTTCTCCACCAATTATTTAAACTCACAAAACTTTGTAAAAGTTTGATCCTCTTTCTGCATGAAAAATATATAGCATTTTCAAGAAAATTCATCAACAAATATAACATAATACATGTGTTTGGTTGTAGATGTTGTTGATAATGGTCCACTCACATCTAAATGGAATCACTCTAGAATAGCCTCTTCTTGACTCTCTTTGTTGTGAAAGGAAGACTTGATATATTTTCCCAAAGTACGCCCCTTGCATGTATCAACTTGCTCAAGCATACCTTTTGGAAGACTGTAGAGATCCACTGCAATATCTTCAAAGCCCCATGATTCAAGTGGCCCAATCACCTATGCCACAACTTGCAACGTCTCGACTCTACACCCTTTCTACTTTTGTGCTCAAATCAGCGCACTCCTCTACCTCCAGCTTATAGATATTCATCACCCGAATTCATGTCTTCTTTACTTGACATGTGGCTATGCATCGAAGGAACGCCTTTACTTTCAAGAAGATCACATCATAGCCTTTATCCTCAAGCATGGAAATGGTTACCAAGTTCTTCTTTAGCCCAAGCACATACATAACATTCTTCAAGGTGAGTGGATCCCCATGCTCCCTCTGAAAATTAATCGTGCCCAATCCAGCAACACTATACTTCTTGTCGTCACCCATCTCGATATGCATTTGGAGATCTTTCTCCTTCGGGTCAATGGATAACTCTTTTTTTCCAATCATGTGGAATGAAGCTCCATTGTCTAAGTACCATACACTTCCCATCATTGATGACACCATGCATGTAATGAGGAAAAATTCCAATTCGAATTGTTAGGCCAAAGCCTCACCTATCACTCCTCCTCAAGACTTTTTCTTGGACTTCTTGAGTGGACAATTTGTAGTAAAATGGCCCAGCTCATGATACTGAAAGCACTTAACTTTTGTCACGTCTTTCTTCTTACCTCCATGATAAGAATCCAATTTGGAATGGGAAGCTTTCCCTTTCCTCTTCTTCACCTTAATCGCTAAGGCACAGTTCTCTTCATCATCAGTATTTGTTGAAGAACCATCCCTGGTGTTTCTCCTTATCTCCTCCTGCATCAAATCCGACCACAGTCGTTGCCAATCTGGAAGCTTCTCCCAACCATCGACAGAGTCCTTATAACTATGCCAACACTTTGGGAGTCCTAGAAGAGAAAGACTCACCATATCATCCTTAGAAACCATGATTCCAACATTTCCAAGTTCATCACGACACTGAGTGAACTTGGTCAAGTATTTTGAAATCATCTCTCCTTTCTCCATTTTGATTTTTCGAAGTTTTTCATTCAGTGCTAATTTCCTTTGGTCATTTTTTTCTAATACAATTTTGCCAATTCTTTCCACATATCATATGGAGTTTCCTTTCCATGGAGACTCGAGACAATGTGGTCTCAAACTCCCTCAAGGATTATCTGCCTCGGCTTCGCCACACATTTCTTCCATTCGGCCAAATTTTGTGCATCTGATGTTGTTGGCTTATGAATTTCTTGATTATACAAAGATTTCTCTCACTAGAACAACTCCACACAAGTATGCTAAACTCTCCCAGCTCACAAGCAAGCTCTTGGCCAACTCTTAGCGAATTTTGTAGTTCTCCAAACCCCTATTTCCTTATGCAAATCCTAGGATGAATAACATGTATTTAAAGGGAATTCACGCTTCCAAAACTGTGTAATCCAAACATAGATCCTTCTCTGATTGCATGCGTGACCTATACAACTCAGTAAATCGTAAAACTGATAGTACATTGTCCCTACACTCTAGTCTCAACTGGGTCTTTCTCATTATCGACATGCATGGGTTTCTGATGAAGGAATCTTCAGTTAACTAGAGTGACACTTGTGGATGCATTAGTGCACCAACTAACTATTAACTCTCTATTAGTTCCACAAATAGTTTGGAACTAATTTAACTGAACATAACTCGGTAAACTGAGTGATCTAATTCCAACTCAAAATTAAACTCATTCTGGACCCCTGAAACTTAGGGAGAAGATATACATGACTTCATAAAGACTTCGAACTCTAAATTCCTACGATAATTAAGTTAATTAAACTTAATTAACTATTTACAAGTTTCTATGAGAATAGAATTTGATTTTAATTCTCTATTTAATTCAAGGAAAAATTAAACTGGTATTTTTTGTTGTCATTTCTCAATAAAGAAAACCATAGGATTTGGGTATGTCAACCACCACTATATCGATGACTTAGTGCACTCTTGGAGTTGATCATAATTGAATAAGCACATCATTGACTTCACCAACGACTTGCACTTCAGTCCTATCCAGTTGCATGATTTTGACATTATTTTTCTCTGGAGTGGTGTTAATCTTGTTACAAACTGACAATGGCATAACATTTGTTGAAGCACCAGAGTCTACTAAATAGTTATGAAAAATATGACTAAAGATCTCAAATGAAAGTAAGAAAGGTGGTGTTGGTGATATCAAATGATCTTTGATACTTGTTGCATTGATCATAGCCTTATTAGTATATGTGGCCTTTGCCTGAGCAACTAATGTAGAATTACCAGAATTGGTGGATGTAGCACTAGACTTAATGTAGTGAATGACTTGAATGCTTTTAGTAACAACTCTCTTTGTTGCAGCAATTGGCATAGGTCATAGAGAATTACATTTTCTCTAGTCTTCTTCATATCATCAACAATATTGTATTCCATTACACCACCTTCATTTTTACATGTGGTTACATTAGTTGAAGGTGGACCTTGAAAAGACCTAGTTGTTGCTTCAAGCGATTTCACGTTTGCTCTAGTATTTACCGATGCATCTTTGTTTGGTTGATTTCTTTTGGATTGAGGAGTTGAATTATGGTTGTTGGTCCTTGGTGGAAGTATCTATCTAAGTAATTCTCTTAGCTTCTCCTGAGGACTAGGTTCTGCTACTAGACCTTTACTTAGTGGGTGGTAATATTTAGTAGCCTTGGCCTATTTTGTTTCTCCAATTTGTACTTCTCCTACTATTTATGTCTCTTTATTAACCACCATATCCCAAAATAACATATTTTACCTTACATTGGAATCATCATTTGTTGTAGGGGACTCTTCTTCCATGGATTGTCCTACTTGGTATTCTATGGATTGTTGTTCCAATAGTTGGTAAATTACAAGCGTCATAGAGTTAATCCATTGTGGGCAAGTTTTTTCTAAGGGATTGGCTTGATGATATGTACAGAAATTATTCATTCCAAACTCTTCAACATTCAAGTTTACATTAGAGCTTATATCATATTTAGACGAGGCATACTTGTTGCGTTTAAAGTAAGATTTTCAAGATTGATTACTCAAAGAAATCAACCCAACACTTTTATTCAAGTATACAACTTCATTGGTCAACTTCATCATCTCAACAACACTGTCCAGGTCTCTAGCCTCTTTATCGGCAGGTTTATTTGTGGTTGTTTTAGGTTTCTTCCCACTGGATTTCTATTCTTCCTGAGTATGATGTACACCAATGGAGAGTGTGTCCTTTTCAACTACCAATGCTTCAGTGAAATTCTCTGCTAATGTTCCTTTGTTTTCCCTTTTCACAAACATTGATATATTACAATCAAGGGTTGATGTATCATAATCTTTGGCTACTGAGCCATGATGGGGAGAAGTGGCTGGAAAATTGTTTAGAATTATCATGAATTTTTGATTAAATTCTTTAACCTTATCATTTTCCCTCCATTTTCAAAGCACCAAGCTCTCTCAGTATTGTAGCAGACATTTTCTCTTCTCTAAACTTGTCTAAAAAATCCTCTTGGAGTTAATTCCAATTTGTAATCGATCCCGTGGGAAGATTATAATACCAAGTGATATATTTGTTTTCAAAAGTGAAAGGGAATAATCTACATGCCACTTATTCATATTGGACAGTCATCAACCTGAAGGCCAAGTAAACTATTTGGATATGATCTTCCATAGCAGTTGATTTCTTAGGATCAAACTTTATAAGAACCCTTTCCAGGTGAGGAGGAAAATCATGCAGATGACCTTGAAGATTCAAATCCCTTTGATCCATCCATGCTAGTTCATTATTGGTCATGTTTTTTTTCTAAATTTTCTTGTTCACTATGAGAAACAGTATGTTCTTTTTCACCTCCTAGATTTTAAACACCTTGTGACCCTCCGTCTTCCTCATCAGAGGGACCAAATAAGTGTTGTACCTCAATGGATTCCACCAAAACCATAAAGAGATAAGTCAACTAAATCTTCAATTGAGTCAACTAATACACATTCCATAGTTTTTGGTCTCCTCATAACACATCTATGGGGATAAATACCTACAATAGAAATTTTTATAATTTCCTTTGTGTATGCTCAAGTGAAATGCCAAAGAGAACTTAGATCATCTTATGTGATCTCATACAAATTCATAGAGCTCCTTATAGTAGGCGAGTCTTCAAGATTGGGCTCTTTGAATGGATCGGGATTTGATTGAGGGGAAATAGGCATATTGCTATCTTGAACAGAAGTTTCTAAATGATATGAGTGATGAAACCTACCAAGCATGCAATGGTAGCCTCCTTATGGTTCCAAAAGACTATTGATGGGGTGAAATACACCACTAAGGGGATCTCTTTGGTTTGATTTCCCAATTAGACTTCACACAATTAGGGATAATCTCAAATGTTGGCCCAGCTGCCATATCATGTTAGTGAAAATCAGATTTTGGATGGAGTGAACAAGGAAAGGGAAATCCAAATAAGACTCCTAGTGAGATATAAGTTAGAACATCTTATGAAAATAGCTTAAGCAATAGACACAAAGAATACTATAATAATTTTTCAAACGGACATGAATCTTAAAGAAAGAGTGATAGCAAACTTTAATTAAGATGCATGAATATAGACATATACTAGCTAGCAATTATAAATTAGTTAACTAATAACTAGCATGAAAATATATATAAATAAGAAAGAAATTCCTATGAAGATAGAAGTTTTCAATTAATGAAATAGTGCATTAACCTTCAACACATGAACAACAATCACATACCAATAAACAAAAACAAAGGATATTCTTCAAACGTTCAATAACATGTGAAGTAAATGTTTTCCATGGCCCAAAATATATTCTTAATATGATCTTGAAATATCCCATGGAAAATCACGCAATACATCCAAGAGACCTAATAGTGGGAATGCAAAATTGAAACTTGATCTTCAAATAAATTTACAAAATTTCCCTTTCAAAGTGCTCCTGAGACTTTGAAAACTCAAAGTCCTTATTACTAGCCTACAGGGTATATTTATACAAGGTGAGGTGACTTTTCAACTTCCATGACTTTTAGACTACCCTCATGACTAATTTCTACTTTACTTTATTTCTAATTCTATTTTATTTCCACATAATTACATTGAAATTGAAAAATAATAAAATCAAACATTCTTTTATAGTACTAAATCGAAGATAACCAAGGTTAGGGCTTGAACTTGTAATTCATGGCTCGGGTA
This sequence comes from Pinus taeda, assembly GCA_000404065.3. NCBI lineage: Eukaryota > Viridiplantae > Streptophyta > Pinopsida > Pinales > Pinaceae > Pinus > Pinus taeda. Next base: position 118,005 of record APFE030273735.1, on the reverse strand, counting down.
AATATGTCATGCCTTGTAATTAGTTGTTATGGAAAATAATTTGTTTGATATCAACCTTCATAGTTGATCTCACATTTGAAAGTATTGGGCATTATTGTTTTCAAATCAGGTTGTATTTGGTGGAATAGTGTAGCGAGCATCGTGTGTAATTTTGTTGGTTCCACCACATGTCTTTCAATAGCCTCCTTGGTTGGCTTTGTGTCCTTTTTAGTGATGGAAAACTTGCATTCATCTATCATTTCTTGTATCTCCTATTGCATCTATTCTTCTAGCCTTATTTCTCCACGTACTCCAATGGGAACTATTCTGTAGGACTTAATAATAACTTCCATCATGTTATGAAGTTGGTGATAAATATTCAGGGTTATGATTACATCCTTCCCTCTTGATCTTGGATAGTTAATCTAATATTCACCTTATGCTTATCTTTACCCATCTCAACTTTTCTTGGTAAATTTATCGGTGCAATTGGATGTTATCTGCTCCATCCATGCATTATGTCTAGAAATGTTAGGGTTTCGTCAACAACATACATTTTGTTTTGATTGTAGTTTTAATGGCCATAATTGTGGAAACTTCCTCTTGAAGTGTAGGCAATTCCTTGTCCAATTGCTTCATAATATCTTCTAGTAACTTGTTTGCTTGTTTGAAAGTTTTTGCGGTGGTAAAAATTCGAAGGATTTGTTTCCATAGTTTCATTCACAGAGATCATTTTTAATTTACGTTTCGAGTCCAGAGCAGGACCCATCATCAAGAGTTTCATTGATTGCTCCTAACAATGGGTCCTGGTCTTGACTCAAAACATCGATTAAAAATGATCACTATGAATGAAACTCTAGAAACAAATTCTTCAAAAACTTGTTTGCTTCTATTGTTGTTTCTTCGAAATATTTATCATTGGAGCTTGAGGCTAACAAAGATTGATTCTCTTTACGAAACCTCTCATTTTCTTGTTGTGAATTTCTCAATATCCTTTCTAATTCCTTGAACTTATCCATCAAGTGCTTAATGTTTCTTTCAGTAGCATCAAATAAATTCAATCCCACTGAAGCAATAGCTAAAGGATTGTCCATAGTGTTAGACACTATATTATGCTTAGTGATCATTGAGATCAGTTTTGTCGGCTCTCGGACTAAATATTTACTTCTTTCTTAGAAAATCTTGTTGGATGATTGAACCGGAAGCTTGTAAGATCCAAGGCTTAATTTCCTTCACCAACTGTGATACCCATCTCCCAGAGTGGCAGGTGGCCTCCTATGAGTGGTACTAAAACTAGGATCAAAGGCTCAACATCTATGTTAGGCAATATGACCTGAGCTTCCTTCTTATTCTACTCCTTTTATTTTGTTTCCTTCTGAGCTCATTTGTCATCTATTTATTTTGCTAGTCTTTCCCCTTCTTATTTATTTCTTTCATCTTCCTGCTTTTATGTTTCTTCCTTTCTTCTTCCTTCTTCCTCCCTTTGAGCCTTTGCTCTTTCTTCTTTATGCTTTTGTTCCACCTCAACTTTCTCCTTTATTTCTCTTTCCTTCTTGAGTTGTTGATCTTGTTTCAATCTCTTTTGTTTTTATTTCTTAGTTTCTTCCTTTTCTCTTTCCCTATTTTGAGCATCCTTTTTATATTTGGCATCTTTTCCTTTTCATGACTCCTTAGCAATAGGTTCAACACCATTCATTAGCTAAGGGTCATTAGCCTTTCTCTACGGTTCCATGACTTCTGCAGCATTGTAGTAGTTCTTGATTTTCTCTTCATCTTCATTGGTGTTCAATGTGTATGGGCATCCATATTTCAATTAAGAGCGGTAAGTTGCTACTATGATTCTTGGATCATACCTGTGGATATTGAGTTCTCCAAATTTGAAGTGTTCTAGGTCAGTGACTTCAGCTTTCACTTCTTTACAACTTTTGATGCAGTATGTTCATACATAAAATGGGTAGGCAGACCATGGTTCTTTCTTAGTTCAAACCAGCATACCTCTAAATCTCGTTGTAACTTGGTATGCTACTTCCTATAGAATTACTTTATCCATGATGAATAGTGGGAGTTGATGTGGGGATTTGTATGCCCCAAACACCCTAATGTATGTGGCATAAAGTGGTGTGAACCAATCAGTCACATCCTACAATGTTTCCTTAACATGGTTAAACATGCAAGGCTCTTCGCTATCAAAGATAATGTGAAACAATGGTGAACTAAATCCTTCTACTATTGTCAAGTAAAATGATCTATAAGGATTATCTTATAAATCTCAACAATAGATGTAAATTGACTGAATTTGTGGGGATAAAATCTATCTCCATCCCATTATCTAGAATTTATATCTAGAACATATACAATCAAGAAGGTACTAGGCCATTCAAAATTCATTTTATTTTCCCACTGGTGGAATTTGAGCTTCTCTTACTCTTGTTTGGATAAAAGCCATAAAAAACTATACTTAGTTAAATACACATCATGGGCACATGTGTACATTAAGGGCACCCATCTCTCCTCAAAAGTCTCTACATTTGGTTTTCCATATAGTCAAGAACAAATGGCCATAATAAGTTAATATGCTCTTCTTAGTAGTTTAGTTTTGTAGACCCCATGAGTCTTAGTCCAGAACTTGCAAGGGTATTGCCACCAAGTCTTCAACGTATCATTTCTACTTAATCCAAAGCTATTATACCATTATGTTATTAGTGCCACCTGATATATGGGAAACTTATAGTACTTTGTGATACGGAGGTACACAAGTGTTGATATACCTTCCCTGTAATTGTTCAAATGGTCATATCGCTAGCCTCAATGCATTTTATGATATATTCAATGGTCTCCCTATAAGGTAATACTATGGGAAGTGGCAAAACTTTATGAAACCAAGACCATCTGACATTTTGATATCCTTCACCATATTCCTCATCATCAGGAATCTCCTTCAAGGAAAACAGTTGGTATATTTCTAACCATGTGATCAATATGGACTTATCGATGAAACAAGTTGTATATGTATATGTCAAGACTGAGGAAATAGATCTTCCCTCTGACCGCTCTTTTGCTATCTCTTTTCCTGGTCTCTTCTTTGGTGGTGACATCTCTCTTGTACCTGACATTTCAATATGTTCATCATGAGAACAATGTCAGGAAAACAATTGAAGCTTAACTGCAAGGAGATAGCTCAATTTATGATCAGGGAATGTATTGTTGTGCAAGGAAAGGTCTTAAGCTAGGTGAAGATGATGCGCACTCAATGTTGTTTATATTGTGATGAGGTATGTCTTGTTGCAACCTATCAATGTACAGGCATGAGGGGCTTGTGTCGTTGCATAATGGTGAAAAGAAGGTTACATGGATGGCATGCACTATAACAACATTAATGCATTTTGTTGCGTAGGGTAGTGTATCTCGAACTTCGAAGATGTGATGTTGCGCATAGGGGGAGGCTAGGATATATGTCAGGTTTGTGCAAGGATGTAGAGAAGTAATCTACATTGCACAAGGATGCAACATAGTCCAAGTGTGTAGGATGCATCATTTCGCACAAGGGTATGTTAACTTCTAACGGTTAAGAGAGGAAGTATTTATAAAGTTCATTGTGAAGGATGGGGGAGAGCAATAGAATGCATAATATGATTAAGTGAGGGAAGGGTTTGTGCATGTTTGTGTATATGTATATAAATAATGGGGAAATTAAAGGAAAGCCAACAAATGCGCTCAAATAAAGGTAATTCATAAAACAATATGACAAAGAAATGATCGCAAGTCAAGTGTGCAAAAATCTTACCTATCATAAGTGTAGAATTTCCTGCAAATTCTCTACAAATCTACCTCTGAGATCTATGTAGAAAATCTAATTGTAGATTAACTCGATAATGCAATATACCAAAGCAAAATACTATAATCTACTTCTACTATCAAACTTGTGGAAGCTTAAAGATCAAGCTAAATCAGAGTTGAACACATATAACCATAAGAAGAAGAATCAATGCACACAAAATACAAAAAATACTCAGGGGAAAACCTCAACTAAAAATCCCACTATCTGTATTATCATACAAGGTGGAAATACATCAAAATTATACAAAGCCTTAGCTCTCATAGCTACCCAGCTCTCAGTGCAATCCTCCTGGATTCTCATAGGCAATCAAAGCTTCTCACGAGCCTTCCTCTCTGCCTTCCAAGCTCCTATTTCCTTGCACAGTTACTTCTGGGATGATCTCCTTCACCCAGTGTAACACTGCTCTCACACACTGTCAAAACTATGCAATCCTCAAGGAACCTTGGTCTTTTTTCATGCATGAGTTTCCTTTATAGGAGAAAACATGCAACTAATAGCACACTGTCCTTGACATTTAGCTCAACTGGGTCTTTCACAGAATAGACATGCATCAGTTTTTTATGAGAGAATCTTCAATTATCTAGAGTACACTAGTTGAGTGCATGCATGCATCAACCGACTGATAACTCACGATTAGTTCCTCAAACAGTTTGGAACTAATTTAACTAGACTTAACTCAGTAAACTAAGCTAACTAATTACAACTCAAATATAACTCCAATATTATCTCCTTAATTAAGGGATAATCTCCTTAATTTAAGGGATAATTGTTGCATGACTTCAGAAAGACTTCTAACTTGAATTTTTCCAACTAATTAATCCATAATGAATTAATTAATTATTTCCAAGCAGTTGGTGAGACTAAATTCGAATTTAATTCACAAATTTAATTCAAGGACAAATTAAAATTGGAATATTATGGATTCTATTTTTATCATTTCTTGTTGCTATTTTCAACACTCCCTCTCAACAAGAAAGGAATTCAACTCGACTCTGATCCTGAACCTTTGGAATGTTCTGCATGTAACACTTCTCTCTAGCATTGTTGCTCCAATAACTCCAGAAAAGAAAAAAACATCCAACCTGAATCAGAATGATGCCTCTGTCATCAAAGTCTTTGACTACTATTGCCTCTGTCGACTAAAAACTTTGCGCTTCTGCTGACTCAGCCTTTCTGCACTGTTCCAATCCTTCTCTATGCTCTTCAGTATCTGACTACTCTAGCCTCTGTCACTTTGATCTTTGACTACATCAATCCCACTTATTCCTCCCGCTATTATGTACTTTGGGCTCCCATAGCAAGGTATGATCCATGAGATAAAACATCTCAATAGACCCTGCCCAATTTTAGCCTTCTTGGGACTATCACTTCACATCGCCCCACCTCACACCTGGAGGTATGGCTGCATGTGATCCCTCTGCCCACTTCTCCAATTGTGGCTCCTCCAAAATTGTCTAAGACTTCTTCTGGGACTGCATGTTGAGAGGTAAGGTACTCTCCCTCTCAACCACCAAGTCTCTAACATTTTCCTTGCTCCTCAAGGCTTTGCATGCATCTTGAACCTCAAGAGCATATAGGTTCTTAACTCGTGAACCGATCTCTTTCACCTGTCTCGTGGTGATGTGTCTAAGGAAAACCTTTCCCTTACTGAAGACAACATCATAGCCTTTTTCCTCCAACATCGTGACCGATACCAAGTTCTTCTTTAGTCTAGGCACATACTTCACATTTGTCAAGGTGATAGAAGCTCCATGATCCCTCTGAAAAGCAACCATGACCACTCCTGAAACACTAAACTTTCAATCGCCACCCATCTCTATGTGAATCTTAAGGTCTTTCTCCTCCAAGGTACTGAATAAACTTTTATCGTCGGTCATGTGGAATGAGGCTCCCCTATCAAGATACCAACCACAACCCATCATCGATGACACCATGCATGTGATGAGGGTGAAGTCCATTTCGAACTGAGAGGCTAATTCCTCACATTTCGATCCTTCTGAGGATCCCTTCTTGGACTTCTTCGATGGGCAATTAGCCGCATAATGACCCATCTCGTGACAATTAAAGCATCTCACTTTAGACTTGTCAACCTTCTTCCCTCCATGAGAATAATTCGATTCGGAATAGGACGCCTTCCCCTTCCCTTTCCTTGCCTTACCTGCTAAGGCAAGATTTTCTTCATCATCATCCTTGGATGAAGAACCATCTCATGTGCTCCTCCTGATCTCCTCCTGCATGAGAACCGACCACAGTCGTTCCCAATCCAGAAGCTTCTTCCTTCCATTCACAGAGTCCTGGTAGCTATTCCAGCTCTTTGGAAGGCCAAGGAGAGCAAGGCTCACCATATCATCATCAGCAATAGTTATTCCTACACTACCAAGCTCATCTCTGCAAGTGGTGAGCTTGTTCAGATATGTGGAAATAGTATCATTCTTCTCCATATTGATTCTTCGAAGCTTATCCTTCAATGCCAATTTCCTTTAGTCGCTATTGTTCTGGTAGAAGTCCTTCAATGTCTTCCACATTGAATATGGAGTATCCTTCCCATGGAGACTCAAGACAATATGGTCTCGAACTCCCTCAAGGATGATTTATCTCACCCTCGCCACACACTTCTTCCACTCAGCCAACTCTTGTGCATTAGTTGAACTTGGCTTTGGGATTTCTTGATCAATGAAATCCTTCAAGCCATTATCTTCTAATACAACCTCCATGTGATCTTTCCATGCTATGTAATTCAAGCTTCCTTCCAAGGCATACTCGAGTCTCAAGCCAAAGAACGCCATTGGCCAACCTTGAAGTATGATATGAATTCGATTTGCACCTGCAACCCCGAACTTCAACTTCGAATTCTCTTCTCTGTATATTGTTCACATCTCCGATAAACCTAACTCTGATACCATGCAGAATTTCCTGCAAATTCTCTACAAATCTACCTCTGAGATCTATGTAGAAAATATAACTATAGATTAAATCGATAATGCAATATACCAAAGCAAAATACTATAATCTACTTCTACAATCAAACTTGCAGAAGCTTAAAGATCGAGCTAAACCAAAATTGAACACATATAACCATAAGAAGAAGAATCAATGCACATGAAACACAGAAAATACTCAGGGGAAAGGCTCAGCTAAAAACCCCACTATCTGTATTATCATACAAGGTGGAAATACATTAGACTTATACAAAGCCTTAGCTCTCATAGCTAGCCAGCTCTCAGTACAATCCTCCTGGATGTTCACAAGCAATCAAAGCTTCTCACAAGATTTCTTCTCTGCCCTACAAGCTCCTATTTCCTTGTACAGTTACCTCTGGGATGATCTCCTTCACCCAGTGTAACACATCTCTCACACACTGCTCTAACACACTGTCAAAACTACGCAATCCTCAAGGAACCTTGGTCCTTCTGCATGCATGGGTTTCCTTTACAGGAGAAAACATGCAACTGATAGTACATTGTCCTTAACATTTAGCTCAACTGGGTCTTTCATAGAATATACATGCATGAGTTTCTAATGAGAGAATCTTCAGTTATCTGGAGTACACTAGTTGAGTACATGCATGCATCAACTAATTGATAACTCACAATTAGTTCCTCAAATAGTTTGGAACTAATTTAACTGTACTTAACTCAGTAAACTGAGCTAACTAATTACAACTCAAATATAACTCAATATTATCTCCTTAATTAAGGGATAATATCCTTAATTTAAGGGATAATTGTTGCATGACTTCATAAAGACTTCTAACTTGAATTTCTCCAACTAATTAATCCATAATGAATTAATTAATTATTTCCAAGTAGCTGGTGAGACTAAATTCGAATTTAATTCACAATTTTTATTCAAGAACAAATTAAAATTGGAATATTCTGGATTCTTTTTTATCATTTCCTGTTGTTATTTTCAACAATGTGGCACAAAGACTCCTGGATAGAGTGGCACAACGCACCTCAGGAGGACAAGGAAGCACTGGAAAGATGTGATGCACTGAGGAAATACAAATCCCTTACAATAAAACAATTTGTGAAGATGAATTGGGGGGAGGCATATTTATAATATTTTGCATGTGTGAGGTACATTAAAGTACCATTAATTGCCTTTCACAAGGATAATTGCGATGAGTTTGAAGGAAGTGTGCTAGCCATAAGCAGGAGTGTTCTCAAGAAATAGTCAAGAATTATTGTATGAGCAAGCATATGGCTTGTGGAGTGTTCTCCTTCCTTAAGGAGTGAATGTATGGTGTTGCCCTACCTTAAGGGTTTGATATCAATAAAGAAGCATTTCTATCTTATTTCTTGGGTTTATTTCTATTATCATATCAGATCTATAATATTTCTAGGTTAGATCTACAACAATTGGTATCGGATCTACAACAATTGGTATCAGAGCTACAACAATTGGTATCAAAGCACTTTCTTGGGCAAAAAAGTGGAGAATTTTTTTACTTTTTGCAGAATTTCGGGGGCGTCGAGTTTTCAGATCAGATCTGTACATTTTGGTGCAATATATGCAAAATATGATCATATATCTGGATTCTATGTGAAAAAATACCCGATTTCAAAAAAAAAAATCGGCTGAATCGGAGTCCGGATGAAGGAGATATTGCTAATCTAAAAATCAGTGGGGTTGTAGACAATTTTTCAGGGAAACGAGTTTACGGCGCATATCTGGATGTCTTGTTGCACGATCTGCAAGATCTAATTGTAGATCTGGAATCTTTGTGAAAAAACACCTAATTTCAAAAAAAAAAAATCAGTCGAATCGGAGTCCGGATGAGAGAGATATCGCTGATTTAAAATAAGCTCTTTTTTAAGAAATTTTGGGTGACGGCGGAAGAGTAGCAGCGCAGATCTGGAATTCTAGTGCCTGGATCAGGATTTCTATCACATTGGCAAATGCAGAATGATTGTTCCATTTCTGAAAATAGGTCATAATAAGGATTCTGAGCAATATTGACGAAACTGTGACAATTTCAAATTTTCGCCAAGTCAGCGGATTTTTTCTCAAAACCCTCTTCATGACGACTCTATATTTTATAGGAAAAGATGATGGTCCTACTATTGAAGAATTCATACAAAGATACAAGTCCACACATGGGACAAATTGGAAGATTCCAATCATGTTTAATATGAGAGATGAGGCGAAAAAATGGAATTTATCACTTGACTACAAGCAGTTGACCAAACTTTCAGATGCAGAATTTGAAAAAGTCTTTTTGGACAAATGGTCTCGGGCTAGAAAAAAGGAGAATGAGACACATAAGGGGTTAATTGCTACGGGTGTCTCCTCCCTGCAGGTTCATGGATTGATTCAGAAAGAAAAGATCATTGTTTCTATAAATCCTAGTTGCAAGCATAATTTCATCCATGTTAATTTGGCAAAAAAATTGCAAGTTCCTGCAAAAAACATTGAAAACACACAGGTGGAGGATGAGGATATTCAATTGTATAAGGATTTGAAAATTTCTATGGATAAGTATGTGTTCCATGGTGATTTTTATACTTCAGAGATGGATAATATGGATGTTGTTTTGGGATACCCTTGGATGGAATCAGTAGGTACTATCAATATTAATGTACAGAAGAAATTCCTGAAGCTCTGGTATAAAAAGAAGAAAATTACATTACAGGATATTTCCATTAACAAACAGGTAGAGTCCAAGGAGGCTGAAGCAGAAGATGTTCCAGTGTCTGACATATTAGATGATGAGCCAGTGATGATAGATAATCAAACACAAACAGAGGCTGAAGCAGAAAAGGTTACAGGTGTTGATACATCAAAAGAGGGCTCAGTGGTTGAAGTTATATTGGAAAAGAAGACACCACAACAAGCACTACAGCAGGGTGAATTAAAGAAAAAGACACCGTGGGTTAAAACTTCAACATATCATCACCCATATCACCCTGCAAGACAACCATCAAGATGGAAACCAAGTAGTCACAACCCCCGTATGATGGATAGAGAGGAGCGAAGATCCACCTATTACACATCTACACAGAAGAGCTACCACAGTCAACTTCCATCTCAAGCGAGCAAGGCACCAGCGAGACCGAGGGTTCACCTTTCTCTTGGATGGCTAGATTCACGTGCATGGTACCAGTGGACTACTCTTTTGAGTAGATCTTATTATTTGTGTTCTTCCCATGTTTCGGGGACGAAACATGCTTAGGGGGGTGGAATGTTATATACCTAGGGGGGATAATATGGGGTACCAAGGGAGGCACCCAAGGTAATAATGTAATAATGGGATGGGCCATAGTAATAAATAAGGTGGTTAACTCATATCATGTAAGGGACCACAAGTAGTTAGTAATAAGGTAATGGGCCCATGGTTTTAGTTGATGGTATGAGGGAACCATGGTAATGATCCATGGTATTGTATGTATGAGGCCTATATAAAGGCTAGAGACTCCAAGTCAAAAAAGGTGTGTCAAGGAATATTGTATGAACAAGCATATGGCTTGTGGAGTGTTCTCCTTCCTTAAGGAGTGAATGTATGGTGTTGCCCTACCTTAAGGGTTTGATCAATAAAGAGTCATTTCATATTATTTCTTAGGTTTATTTCTATTATCTTATATTTTCATATATTTCCGGGTTAGATCTATAACAAGTGGTATCAGAGCTACAACAATTGGTATTAGAGCTACAACAGACATATTTATAATATTTTGCATGTGCGAGGTACATTAAAGTACCATTAATTCCCTTTCACAAGGATAATTGCGATGAGTTTGAAGGAAGTGTGCTAGCCATAAGCAGGAGCGTTGTGTCGCACTATGAGAATGCATTTTGCTATATTGGAGGGTTGTACAACATTTCCTTCTAGGAGTGTGTTGCACTAAACAATTCCCCAGTAATACTTAAGTTAAAAAATCTTGTGACCTTATTGACTTAGGATTCTAAAGCAGGGTTTGATAGAGATGCTTATAGATTGAAAGAAGGGGGACTCCAAAATTTTGGGTTTTATAAAAAAAATGGGTTGTTGTAGTTTTTACAACACATCATATATTCCTTTGGCATGTGTCATAAGCCACTACAAAATCTTGGTGTCTATTTTCATTCCTTCCCAAAACAAGGAACACCCAACTCATTCATAGGTTTTATGAAAGTCAGAGTAACCCATTGTAGGTGATGAATTAAACTCCTTTAACATCCTTTGCTTTTAGGAAAAACTATTTACCAAACCATTTTGCTTTATACCTCAATGTATCTTGTTTCCATGTATAACCTTTAGGAGGGTTGGGATATTCATGAAACCTTTGGACAAGTTGAACTATCATGTCATTTACCAAACATTCCTAACAAACTTCTTAAAGCCAACCTGCAATGAGTAAGGAAAGGAGAGGAGGGAGACATTCTACTTGAATTTCCCATATAAAGCATCAAAAACCACATTTTCTTTACACTTATTATATATATTATGATAATCATACCCAAGCATCTTAGTAACTCACTTATGTTGCTTTGGTGATGATAACCTTCATTCGATAAAATGCTTCAACCTTTGATGTTCAATCTTGATCTTGAAATCCATTTGTATGAGATATGGGCACCATGCCTCAACTACACGAAGAACGGCCATCATCTCTTTCTCATATGTTTCTTTTCCAAAATTATGGTTGCATAATTTCTCACTAGTGAATGCTAAGGGACACCCTTCTTATATCAATATTCTTCTAAGACCTTTTCCTAATACATCACACTCCAAGACAAAATTTCTCAGTAAAATTTGGCATTATTAATAATAGAGTAGTGGACATGGTATCCTTTAAACTTGAGAAGGCTTGTTCAACTTCCTTGCTCCATACAAAGGCATTCTTTCTTATCAAGGTGGTTAAGGGAGAAACCATTTTTCCATAATCTTTTATCTGGATTGGATCATTATATTGTTTGTTATCCATATCGATGCATTCAGAGTGGAAAAAATGGAGGAATTAGCTAACGGGACTATTTTTACTCGCAAGACGCAGTTTGGCGAAACAAGATCTGAAACCTTCTAGGAGCATTTTGAGGCATCAAACAATGTTTTTTGGGGGTAAAAATTTACCATTTTGGTGTGCACCTTTCTTATTTTTCTACACACAGATATCTTTCCAACGGTGCAAGAAGCACGTCAATTAGGGTTTGTATGCAAAAGTTATGACATTCAGAGGTTGACCTTCTTGTTTTCACACCTAAAGTTTAGGAGGATGTCACGTTAGCCCCCATTATTCATGAAAAATGGGTTAACCATGTGTTTTTGATGTAAAATACTCTAGAAGAGTGTATATTGTAACTCTAGTTAAGAGTTGATGTACCAAACTTAACCACTAGTAGGCTATGGGGTTATGTTATAACCGGGCCACTAAGAGGAAGAGGCATTCCATTCTTTTGAGAGAATTTTGTTCCATATATTAGAAAATATAGCCAGGAGATATAGGAGGTAGATCAAACATAGAGGATGTGTGCACTGTAGCATCCCACGAGCCATAGACATTACTTCTTTGTACCTGTAGCCATATTTCCAGACAGAGAAAGAGAGAGAAGCGGCCTCACCTTCCAATTGGGTTTCTCCTGAAAGGGTTTCCCAAAGCATATCTTATGTCTTATGTGTGTGGGGGGGATTATTTTTTCATTCTCCACTTTTCTTCAATATTTCCATTCGCATGCATGCACTAATTACAATTAAATTTACAGATCTTGAAGTTTAATAAAGCTTTAATAATGTAAAAATTTGGAATTTTAATATATTATTATCAAATTTTTTGTGACAAATTGTCCAGTGGAATATCCATGGTAGTTTACGGATCAATTTTTCACAAACTTCCTTTAGTATCTTGTATGTCCTAAAAGCCTACGTAAGATATTTAAGGTATTGATGCAAGGTCATTCTTGCATAACTGCAAAAAATATTGGGATATGCTTGCACTCCATTTTGATTGACAATGTGCCCAAGTATTCCATCTTTAGAGACCCAAAAGTGCATTCGAAACATTTAAGGAACAACTAGTGGTCTTGCGGGAGTTGAAATCCTCTATCAACATACTCTATATGGGATTGCCAAGTTTTTTTGTGGATGAAGATATCATCAAAGAATACTAACACAAAATTGCATAGGAAAGGTTGAAATTTTTTGTTCATGAGGCCATCAAGATGGGGCATTGCAAAGTCCAAATGGATCATTATAAACTCATAATGATCTTAATATGTACAAAAATCTATGTTAGGTATGTCCTTTGTCATCCTTATTTAGTGATAGCCTAATCAAAGGTCCAAATTTAGTGAAAAAATTAGCTCCAAGAAGCTTTTCCAAGAAATCATCAATAATTGGAATGAGAAAGTCGTCCTTGATGGTCAAAATATCGAGAGCACAAGAATTAAGACACATGCAAAAATTACCTTTTTTTTAAATCGCGACCATAGGTGATGTGTTATTGGTACATAAGACTCAAGCCTCCAACAATTATGTAATGATCTTTTCTCGTTCATCCTTTTATACAAAAGTGTTACAGGGAATAGTGTCCACTTGGAGCTGCTATTCCCACTAAGACTGGTAGCTATCTTAGAAACAAACAAGTAAAGTCTACTTTCACTTTCCTTTATGAAAATAGATAAGAGTGGAACAAAGGAGACCAACCTTAGTCTTGCGCTTGGTTTCCTTGCTTGATTCCTCTCCTTCTTGATAGATCTTTGCCGCTTCTTCTTCGTGTGCCCAGCTTCAAAGAGCACCTGTGGAATCAAAGCAGCATACTACTATCGAAGAACAGAGATCTATATTCATAAATAACACAGGACCAGATATGTGTTAATCATACAAATGCATATACATTCAAACATACAAGAATATGGAGGAAAACTTGAATAGCTTTATTAATATCAAGAAAAGCAGGAGGATTACAACCATATGT